>KZ111541.1:203198-467212 GCA_002120315.1 Hypoxylon sp. CI-4A | reverse complement strand
TTAAAATAAAATATTAAAATATTATTAATATATATAAATTAAAAAAATAATGCTTATATATATAAATTATATTAATATAAAAATATTTAAAAAGCTTAATATATTTTATATTATTAAATTTAAACATAAATAGGTTTAAAGATTTTTACTTAAATTATAAAGAAATTAAGGACCTTAAAACCTATGAGAATTATTACATGAATTTAAATATACACTTTAAGCTCAGATCCCTTGTCACACTAAGATTGTGTTAATACATTACAGCATTTAAGTCTGTAAGCTTCGACAAATACACAGCCGTTTGGCAGTTCTTCACTGACTCGTCCAGAAGCACAATGCTTCCCGTTATGTCATATTTATCCCAAAGGAGATCTGCGTAGTTGTTAAGCATTCGTGGACGGGTTCCACTTTCGTCTCCACGATGTACCAGTTTCAGTGCGTTCTCCATTCGCTCTATCCCTTTGTCTACATCTTCCTCGCAGCGCTTATTGCGGTGGCGTAGAGCATAGCATGCGGCCAAATCGCTCAATACTCCTGCTCGTTTCCAGACACGAAGCTCGTAGCAACTGTTGGCAAGAACTTCTTCGTAGATACCAATGGCTTCACCTAGACCATCGTTTTGATGACTGTGCTGGGATGCCTCGCCGAGAAGCTCTGCCAAGGTTAGAGCATATTCTAACTTGGCTGCATTGGTCGTCGAATGAATGTGCATCTCCCTCGCCAATGGAATGGAAAGCCGAACGTCTTGCATTGTCCACTCTTCTCGACGTCGTATGAGAAGACGAAGCAACACATGGTCCACCCTCTTTTTATAATGGTTGTCATCCCCTGGGGTCTTTTCAACCAGTCGCATACCAATGTCGATTGAATCATCCAGATCGCGCTTGCTCTGGTCTTTGTGATATCGAGTAAATAGGTGGTTTCCAAGCCTTTCCATCCGCCAAGTTACAGCCGGCTCGCTAACGTCTTCGTCCGAATCGAGAGAGGAGCGCAGATAATCAATAGAGGCATCCAGATCAGGGGCTTCTCGCAATATCTTATATCGAGTAAAAACCATGTCGCTAAGTTCGCTGAACCAATAGCGCCGTTGGGCGTCGGTCGAGTCTTTGAGAAGGGCTTCGAAAGCTAGTCGGGTGTGGTCTATTGCGTCAGTGATAATCTTGATATGCTGAGGCTTGTCGTGATTGTCAGAGGCGGCTTGAATTATTTGCGGCCAATCTTGAAACGGCTCGGTAAAGTCTTGTCTGGTCGATGTAAGGCGCTTTGAGAATTCGGAGAAGACGAACGGGAACACGAGGCCATTGTCGTTTGTGGGATGTGCCGTATCCTTTTGCTGAACAATGTGCGTATCGGTGGACATTTTGCCTACTAGGTCACGTAGCCGTCCTAGGGACAAAGGTTCGTCGTCGATTGCGTAGTATGCGGATCAAATTGAGCGTTTGGGAGAAGACACAGTAGAAAATATCCCATGGAAGTTGAATTAAAGCGGAAATAAAGTGCCTATCTACAATAAGTACGGGCAGGGTATCATCAGTTCAGGTAGATTTGATTGAAGAAGTATTCATGGATAAAAGAAGCCCGATATATAGCAACCTGACATGCGGGCTGCTTAGAACTGCACGGAACTCGGCGCCTTTCGATGCGTGTTTCGTACTGTATGCTGCAAGCTTCTATGTCTAGGTACCTACCTAATGATGTGAAGAAACGATAGGACAGCTTATAGGAGCGAGTAATACTTGATACAAAGGATTTATCTATCATTAAGATATTCTTCCTTAGTTTGCGGATCGAGTATCAAGGGAAAACCTACGAATTTGACATTTATTATAAACTCTTAGCAGACCTTGCTTCAGGTTAATGAAATGATTTTCGAGTTAATTCGTCAGTTGGTCTAAACAGGACCTAATACAAACGGTCGTTAAGTTTTAAGAAGACGGCGCCAGTGACCTACGGTAAGTAGAATAATCAAGCATCACTTTTACTGAAAATCTCGGTAGTATGGGAAATGTAAGCACTAGGGCCAGGAATTTGGACCTCTGATTCGCTCATTCTGTTTTTTTAACCCTAGTGATCCCCTAGCCAGCATCACTCCTCCGTACTACGTCAACTTCGCGCTTAAATCTATCATTTAACATCTCCCAATTTATTAGGTAAATAAATTGGTAAAAACACAAAGATACGTACATATTACTTTTGTATCTTACGACTGCATTTTCAACCCAAGTTTGCCACAATGCCTCTTGCAATGCGATCAGCTATGGCCATGACTGTGATCATAGGGTTCACTCCAGATGCTGATGGGAAAACACTTGTATCTGCAACATAGAGATTGTCACATCCCCATACCCTACCGCTCCCATCAACGGCACTGGTCTCTGGTTTCGTGCCCATCCTAGCAGTCCCCATCTGGTGTGCTGAATTGAATGTTGTTCTCAGGGGATCCAAACTGGCCCGTTCGAGGAGACCAACCCACTTGACGAAATCCGGATCGTTCAAGCGGCGTTCTTCAGTAGGCCTAAGACACTCGAAATCAGGCACATCTGGGACAGCGGGGGCCAAAACCCTTGCGCCAATGACATAGCATAACTTGGCAATAGCCACTAGGCCGGTTGCTATGTGCGCACGATCGAACTTGGATGGTGTGTAATTGATCACCGGGCTTCCGTCGGTTGGTTCAGGAGACACACTACCCGCGTCCCGGTCGCGACACATAGAGATGTGGCTAGTCATATGGCTATACTGCAAAGCCGCGGCCTTGAAGTCTATGCCATTCTGCCACGGGTGCAGTAGCATTGCTACATATGGCTGAGAACGAGTAGGTGTTAGCTACCTAGTTGATCGTGTCACGAACAATCAAAAAGCCGGTTGAACATACCTGCATTGCCAATGATTCAATTTTAACCCTATGGTCGGCACCATCGAGGTTCTCAAACTCTGTCACAACACTGGAAATGATCTCATCTAAAACTCCATGTCAGCATTTGACGACTCAAGCATTGGTTTTTGGGGGGCATTACGTACTCTCCCAAGGCCTCACCTCCTTATCCCACGTAGCTGTCATGTTACCTACAGGATGCATACGCAAGTTCTTCCCGATGCTCGAGTTCTAGAAAGTTGTTAGCTCGATACGCTCGCTGGGATGATTTCCTAGGTTTCTATATCAAATAATATATTAAACACCATAGGCACGTTTAGGGGTACATCACCTTCAACCCACTCCTCACCATAAGAAGAGGTGTGTTAATGGCGCCAGCCGCGAGAATAACAGTTTCCGCCTTGACTTCGACGATTTGTTGGGTTGGATTACTGCCCTCGTTGCGCGCTGTCCATTTTCCTATCAACCCAGTGGCTTTGGACGTCTCTCGGTTGGCAAATAGGACTTCTGAAACTTCGAATCCCTCGATGAACTCTGCGCCAGCTCGACCAGCGGCTGGTAGCCAATACGTGGATGGGCCTTGCTTCTTCCCTGTACGACAACCAAGCCCGCAGCTGCTTCCACAGTGGTGTATTCCTTGACCTGTATTTTGAGGACAGATTTCAGCTTGCCATCCAATCTTCTTCGATCCCTCCAGCAAGACATTGCTTCCGTGGTTGCCGCGTATGGTGGCGTCGCCCACTCCCATCTCACTACAAACGCGATCGAGGCTATTCTGGAACTCTTCTTCCTCGAAGAAGGTAAGACCGCCCTGTGTCCATTCTTTGCGAATGCTAGGGGGCGTTTGGAGACTGGCGCTCCAGTTTACCGTACCGCCACCTCCCCAGCATGAACCCGCGGTGACCAGCGTTGAGCCGTCTGCGGATACCAAACCTCCACCCTGGAAAACGCCGTCCGATTTGTCCAGTGGTCGAGGAAGCTCGCTCGGGGGGAAGTAGTGGCCACAATCAACTACCAAGACACGGTGTCCTGCTTCGGCGAGAACTTTGGCGCAGACGGCTCCACCACACCCGGAACCGACGATAACGATGTCGGTCCGGATAATAGAAGGTTCCATGGATTCGGGGAATTGAATGAAGTTAAAGTCAAATGAGGGTCCCGGCACTGCTTCATTGCTGTATGGTCTATAGCCATTTAGCTGGAGGAACAGTTGGTTCGTCTGGCTCCAGCAGGTCTTTCCTATCGTGATGAAGATCCTGGCGAGAGTAGGCCACAGAGGGAGCCAGGATTGTCGCCACGATTGAAGAATTGAGGCTCGTGCGTTCAGTGACTGATCAGGGAAGGGAGTCCAATATCCAGTGCTGATGATACTCCCGAAGCGTGTCAGCATAAATCCAAGAATGAGACGCAGCTGGTATTTAGCCCCCGGTGCAAGCCTTCCTATGGCACGCTTGACATTGGCGATAAAGCTGGGGTCATCTGATGGTCGTGAAGCCATATAGTGACAGAACTTTTCAAAGCTAAAGCGATCATGGGCGCCACAAAGTGCCTTTTGGTAGAGGTCTCTTAACTCATGGGAGGCCAGAGCTAAATGATTTGGACCAATTGGCATGGTGTCATTTTCAATAACAGACGGGACGACAACATCCAGAAGCGCGAACAGCGCTTTCCAGTGTGCCTCGCTGAATGATGCGGGATCCGGAGCCAGCAGGCTGGTCTGTGTTGTATTCCCATTCATGTTATGCTTATACTGCGGAACAATGGTTTTAAATATGCCTTGAGAAATGACCAGTTTTTTTCAGTCCTTCTTAATAAATATAAAAGATAACATACCACCTGCATTATAGTGTTGAAGACAAAGAAAGTTGTGATAGCCCGTGAACCAAACGATCGGGTCCGCTACGCAGGTAGGGGGGACTGAGAACCTAGTACTAGTTCATTCATGTTTTACAACACCCATTATTAGCTGGTCCCAGCATGCTATCCTTTTTACAGGCTTCGGCAACCGACCTATGCTGGCTCGACATATTCCCTGGGCTTTTTTGCCTCATCTGTACATTGACAGGAAGGCGTCATGATTATATTATGGAGCTATCTGGAATCTTCGACGAGGAGGGGTTTCAGAATGTTAAAGCCTTCATAGAGGTAGTTGTAGACTACCAAGACTTCTAACGTACAACATCTAGATTGCGAGAGAATCTGCCGAGGACTTGGTGAGACTATGGAGATAAGCCTTATTATATATTATAAGGAAAAAGGATAACTCCTTCTGTGTTCTCCAGGCAGTAACATTTTTTGCTCCGTTGGAGTTCCCTAGATGGGATAACAATAGTAGATTATGGGGGAGGTTATTGTGCCCTCTACATGAAATTGGTCCTTCTGTCTGCCCCTTACTCATGACAAAGCTGCATAGAGCCCAAGACACCCTGAAATTAGCGCAATAACCGGGCGATACAAGTTTCGTGAGGCCCATTTATCAGCCAAGACGTGCGCATTCTCAGCATCTTCCTTCGCCTCAATATCAACCTCCACGCCAGCTTGCTTGTACAAGACGCTCCGGCGGGCCATCTCACGATTAAGCGGGATCATTGCGACCTTCGTCCAAGGGAGCGTCGTGAACGTCAAGAAAGCAGCCAATACATATACCCGCGCTTTTCGAGGTATTTGATATGCGAGGTACGCGTGCAGGAAGCCCGGAAGTACGAGAGGGAGAGGCAGTAGTCGGTGCGCGGAAGAGATCGCATGGGTGAACTGCTGCGCAAGAAGCGACGGTGGGGATTCCATAAGACGTGGGATTAGGAACACCGAGAGGCTGGCGCTGAGGCCGGCAGCTGTAGTTTGTAGCGCGATGCTAGTCGCTTGGAGGACACGGAGGGAGGGTGGAGGCGAAGGATTTGCCATTATGAGGATGTTGTGATGTTTCGATGTAGTAATTACCTTGAGAATTAGAATGCCGACCGTCAAGAATGAGCTTTTAAATGGATTGCGGATGTGAAATGGGGAGAACCGACAATAGAGGAACATGACCGTATATCAGATGACGGGTGGGTGAAGTCATGCACACTCGGGTAATTGAATAAATAGGTAGTCTTCTGACTTTTAACTATAGCATGATGTATGCCCTAAATGGATTGAAATAGTCTTCATGTCTTCATGTCAAAGTTATAGTTTTTGTGTTAAAATTATATCGTGCTGTCATCTTCTTCGCGCTTCTCCGACGAAGGGGATAGAGACCTATCTCTAATTACACATATGATGGGACCCCTATGCAGATCATAGGAGTCGTCTACCAACGGGTTAATGCCAACAATAGCCACCAAAACTTATGGTAGATAGGGTACCTAGGCAAGGCCACATTCATTCATATCTTCCTCGCCAGCACCCTTAATCTCACATATCCAAGATGAAACCCGCCACTTGGGTTCTTGCACACAACATTTAGAACATCAACAATCTCCTTGACACACTCCTCTCTCTCTCTTCCTTCCTCCAACGCCTCAAAGTATTGCGCACCAAACAACCTCACCCAGCCCTCCACACCGCCGGCATCCGCTTGTGTAGGACGGTACTCACGCTCAGCACGTTCGACCTTCCACCCTCCAACCTGATTCTCCATCACGTCCGTAACCCAGGCCTCATCAGGGAAAAACCAGGGATCATACTTGACAGCTCTGTCGAGTCCCACACGCCGAGACACTGCACCTACCAGAGCAGACCGAATCTCCCCTACGTTACCCAATCCGCCCATCTCGAAGGCGAAGACACCGCCAGGAAGCAGCGCATCTCTTGCTGCCTTAAAAAACGCCGCTTGCTGTGCTGGATCAGTCTTGCAAGCACCAAGGACCCAGTGCAGCGCCGCGTTCGAGAAGACTTTAGTGAAATGCTCCTGCTGCAGATGTGGTGCTTGCGCCAGGTTGAGGGCGTCGACGACTGTATCGTATGTTGTTAGTCCCATAAAGCTGGAGGTATTATTCACCACGCTGGAGTCAGCTAGCCAGCAAGATGTGACATGACACTGAGCATAAGGTCTGGGCCTTACCTTCAAAAGTACACTTTGATGCGTCGGCTTTGGTCGCCGCCTGTGTGGCCGCCTCAATCATGCCCGGCGAGGCGTCTATACCATGAATATTGCCGCTGCCATGGGCCAGGACTTCTTGTATCTGTAAATTGAGTACGCCATCTAGTCGGCAGGCGTAGTGAGTAAGTATGCGACTTAACTGGTCCATAGTCTAAGATAGGAACATGGGTAATGTAGTAACAAAACATGAAGCTTACCACCGCATCCAATATCCAAAATCACATCGTCCTTCTGCGGGTCGAGCCACTGTAGAATCTTGGTTGCCAATTTAGGTACGAACGAGGCCGAATGTTGGTAAGCCTTGAAATGGAAACCCAGATTAATATGAGAGGAAATAAAGCTCCGGAGTCATCGGAAACGCATACATCATGTATGTTGGTGGGTAGGCTTGGCTTACATTGGAGGACCAGTGGTCTTTTGTTTCTGCCATCGTCGACGTGATCGCGAAGTTTTACTAGATATGCCTTGTAATTTACGAAAACACGGATTCCACGATACTCTTTTAAATTCCTGTGGGATGTGTACTGCTTTAAGTAAACAGTGGGAGGAACGTCCCCGTTGGTAACGAAAGCTGTTGATATACTGCAAGGGACACAGCTTAACCGATTGGCCGCCCGAGATCGGAGTCCTCGCTGTACCATCTCCTAAACTCCCAGGGGTATTGGAGTAAGCCCAAGTTGAACTTCAATTTCACATTTATGGGTTTACTTACGGATACTAAGTTTCTACTAGGTTTAGCTCTACCTAACTCGAGTATTAACCATCACCCTCTTGTCTGGTCTCTTGTCTGATGAGTCCATCTTCGAATTGCCCCGCCAAAGTGTATCTACTAGTTTAGCCTCACCTAGCTCCAAACATTTAGTCAACGTCGAGCAGTTGGTACTTATCGTCACCGAGTGCATCTTCTACTCTCTTCATGATCGCGAGGACCTTCTCTTCCTCCAGTTTTCGACCGACAATCTGAACTCCTACTGGTAATCCATGCATCGCCTCGGCGTCGTAGAGCTTGTATGCTCCTTGGGCAACCCCATTGAGCTTTTTGGTATTGAAAGTAGATGGTAGCTTGTCAAGGCTCTTGTCAACATGGGTTACCGGAATGATTCCGCATGTATAATCAACCTATCTAGTTCAGCACTCGAGCTAGGGTAGCAGATAGCACAGGGGTCACTCACGATATTGAAGAGAAACGTGTAGCCGCAGCTGCTCACAGCCTCTTTCATTCCATCATGTGGGACAGCCGGTGTCGCGTTTGGCGGTGTAAGTAAAAAGTCGACGTCGGCGCTATTCCACCACTCGAACCATTTAGCTCTGTAAGCTTCCCGCTTGGCAACCAACTTCCACTGCTCGAATGCCGTCTTCTCGTGCCAGTCTCTGACGAGGCCTGCCCAGATATCATCACGTCGAACATATTTAACCCATAGGTAGTAGAGATATTTCAGTGGCCTTGGTAGCCTCATGAGGAAGTCCATCTGATCTGCCCCTGGATCGTCCCATTCGCCAGAGCGGAAGAAGGACTTGAACATCTGGCAACCGTCGGCATTTAACAGGAGGGCACCGAGTTGGAGGGCCTCGTATGGTGACGGGGGATCTATCTCAACGATCTCATGACCCGCCTGCTTCAAAGCAGCCTCCGTCTTCTCTAGCGCCCTGAGGCATGCTGGACTTGGGTCGACAACGCCATCTGTCCTCATCACGCCCACTCGGAACTTGCTTTTTGTTGCGTACTCATTCTCCACCTCAGGTCTCCAGGGCAGGGGATGAACACTGTGATCGTATTTCCACGGCTGCATTCCGATTATGGCTCGAGTGAAGTAGGTCAGATCGTTTAAAGTCCTGGTCATCGGACTGTATACACTAGGCACGCCTTCCTGACCAGGCATGCTCGTTGCGAAGCCTGCTTTTGGCCATCGGCCGGTTGAACATCGCAAACTGTAGACACCAGAAAAATGCGCCGGGGCGCGAACGCTGCCAGCCACATCGCTCCCGATCCCAATCCTTCCTCCTAGTGCCAGCAGGGCAGCTTCGCCTCCAGTCGAGCCTCCTGGAGAGTATTTGCTGTTATGCGGATTGGTGCATCGTCCCCAAACGTCGTTCGTAGACTCGAAGCTAAGTAGAGTGATCGGCATGTTCGTTTTGACATAAGGAACAGCCCCGGCATCTTTGAGTAACCGAACGGTACCACCATCTTGGGGCTGCTTATTTCCGACAAAACTGCTATATCCGACAGTCGAGTCAAACCCACCAACATTAATGGTGTCTTTTAAGCTCACCGGGATTCCAGCCAGGGGGCCTTTGGTGTTGATAGATCCGTCTTGGATCCAACCTTCGGCAGCAGAGATCATGACTTCGGTGAGACAATTGGTCTTGTTATGCGCCCTGACGGCAACCTTGCCGTAGGTGTGGAGCAAGTCAATGGGCTCGATCCTCCCATCCTGTACTTCCTGTACCAATTCCTCGATGGGTTTATCAATGATTTCCCGGTCTAAGGTGGTAAAGGGGCTTTGATATCGAGTCAAGACTCGAAGTCTCTCCACACGCTCATTTTGCTTGAACTTGCTGATCCATTGCGTGAGTGTGTGAGCTGATGTTGTCTTGGTTTGGAATGGGGCATCTCCGCAGGAATTGATAAGGATGATGGTACTTACCAGTCTCGTTTATGTTGGATGTAGTCCAAGAAGAAGACCATGTTGAATAGGTAGATAGGTAGCTAGGTAAGCACCAAGCTTTAGATTGGATATTGGACAAATTCTAGGAGTAATGATGGGATAGGAAAATGAGTGGCGTCAAAGGATAATAATTCCAGGAGAAGAGGTTAAGGATTAGTTTGAATGAGGAATTGAATGGGAGAAGTTAGTCTGGAATGCAGTCTCGAGGTAAAAAGGAGATAAGGTCATAAAGTCAGCAGCTAGCTCAGCTGTCGTTACCTCTTTTACATGTTCCGAAGTAAGTGGGATGGAGCTCATTATCGCCCATCCCCGCACTTGATTGCCATGGCTCATGCTCACCTACCTCGCCGGCCGTTGATAACCGGCTATGACTTCCGTAGACGGAGTGAGGCTATTTCCCCATTGCACACTGATATCGTACGAAAGATGCAGGCACCCACCTTGATATCCTAATCACTGTTTGTCTCAGGTACGAATCGTATTAGTAGTGATTAATTTGTACCTAGTTCCATTATAGAAATTGCCTACCTAAACCGAACCCCCACTTCTCCATGTCTTTCCCCCCACTAATGCACCCCGCGAAGTTTACTCTTCTCTTGTTGCATCCGATGATATACTGTACTATATTTACCAATGTGACTTGATTTTGATAATTCGGGGCGATAGTTTGAACACGATCAATAGTTACCTACCTACATAGGTATTTTACTAAAACAGGACATTCACCCATCTTCAATACTACATGCTCAACAACACTCAAGCATAAGTACTGCTTTATTTATTATGGCAACCGACGAACCCTCGTACAATCCCGAAAGAACAAAATCTTGGTTGATTTGCACAGCATGCGGTACTCAATTCCCCACCGCAGACCGACAGGAACTAAAGACGTGCTTCATTTGTGACGATCCGCGACAGTTTACACCGCAGACTGGTCAGGCCTTTACTACGCTCGACGAGATCCGTTCGGGTTTCAAGAATACGTGGGTGCCGTTCACAAACGACGATAGATTGGTGTCTATATTTACCGAGCCCAAGCTTGGCATCGGACAACGAGCCATCCTCATCAAGACACCTGTCGGCAACGTGCTCTGGGATTGCATCACACTCATAGATCCCGAAACAATAGACAAGATCAAGGGCTTAGGCGGTCTCAGGGCCATTGTCATTTCCCACCCCCACTACTACACCACTCACGTAGAGTGGGCTCTCGCGTTCAACTGCCCTGTTTACCTAGCCGCCGAGGACAAACAGTGGACGACGCAAAGGTCTTCCCGTCAGGTTTTCGTCGAGGAAACAGAGCTTGATCTACATATTGATGATTCGCCATTGGGAGTCAAGCTTCTAAAACTTGGGGGCCACTTCCCAGGCTCTTTTGTGGCCCTGTTCGACAAACGGCTCTTGATTGCCGATACCTTAGTCTCCACGCCCTCGGGATTAGGGAGTTGGGATACGGATGCCGTTGGCAATGCTCGTGCCCGACCAACGGGTATGAACAGCTACTCTTTCATGTGGAGCATCCCTAACATGATTCCCTTATCTCCGAACGAGCTGGAGAGAATGTGGAGTATCTTGAAGAAATACGATTTTTCGTCTTCTCACGGAGCGTTCCTGGGCACGGACATAGTAAAGACTGTGGAGGAGATGAAGCGCAGGGTGCTAGACAGCATGCAAATTCAGATCAAGTATATGGGGCACCATGATCATGCATTCTTGAAAGAAACGGTAGGCTAGAGCATAAGGCAGATAAGAAAAGAGTTGTAAAAACTAGGTAATCTGGCCAATTTTGAGTCAGCATAATGATACATGGAATAATCACACAATCTATAGCTTGCTCTCTCCCGGCTGTGGAATCGTAACAACCACCTTACCCCAGCTCTCCCTACCTCCCAACGCCACCAGTGCGTTGGGTATACTCTCCAGCCCAACAAACTCCCTGTCGGAGAAAAGGGTGCTCTTGAACTTGCCCTGCTCGATTAACCGGCCAATACCCTCCCACACTACGGGAATTTTTTGCTTCTCAAACCGCGCGTAGGCGCCCCAATGTATGCCAACCAAACTAATATTCTTGAGCAGCACTTTGTTCATGGCGACCTTCTCAATCTGACCTGCGGCAAAGCCAACCACGAGAATGCGCCCGTTCCAGGCGATACATTTCGTACTCTTATCTACTACACCTACGGGGTCGTAGACGATATCCACGCCCCTCCCCTTGGGTGTCAGCATCTTGACCTGCTCGGGCCAACTCGCGTCCCGGTAGTCGACGACGTGGTCGGCGCCGAACTGCCGCGCGACCTCAAGCTTGCGCGGAGTTCCTGCCGTCGCGATCACGGTTGCGCCAAAGGCCTTGGCGACCTGAACGGCAGCGAGTCCCACGCCGCCGGCCGCCGCATGCACGAGAACCCAGTCCCCGGCCTTGATGCCCGCGCGCAGGACGAGGGCGCCGTAGCTTGTCGGCGCCGTGATGAACAAGCCGGCTGCGTCTTTGTGAGACCAACCTTGCGGCACCGGGAGGAGCTCATTCTCCGTGGTGCATACACGTGTCGCGTAGGCGCCCTGGCCCGCGCCAAAGACGCGGCTCCCGACAGGAAATTTAGGAGTAGACTTGGAATTCGCCGGTGTAGCGAGGACGACGCCAGAAAATTCAGCACCGGAGACCCACGGGAAGGCTTTGATTCTTGTCAGCCACTCGTTTCTCGGGTGTATTTATCGCAGTGAAGCACAGCATAACTTACGGGGTTGAAGTTGATATTGCCCCTGTATCTGCAGGATATCAAAGAAGTTGGTTGCCGCGGCATGTACTTGGATGACATATTGATCGGGCCGGGGAGTTGGATCGGGTAATTCAGTCACCTTGAGCTCTTTCGGTCCCTGATAATGATATGAGTAAATATCTAATGAAGGGATGTGTTGAATTCCGATTTCTTTGTAGGCAATTATGTAACGACTTCTCGCTCACCTTGACGTATTGGCTGATTTGGATGCCCCGCATGATTACTTCTGCTCTTCTGTTATGTACGGAAACTGGCTTCAAAATCTAATTGATTTTATCTGTCTGGGTTGTGACGAGAAAGCAATAAGAGCGATTGTACGAGCTTGGTGAATTATATGTCATGAGGTGACACGCGTAAATTCAACAAATATACGAGCAAGATGACTGGCAACGGAATTATTTTTCTATAAAGGTAGTTTTATAAAGAAAAGAGATAAATGTTAAATGTAAGTAATAAAGTGACATTATTCTAAGCAATCGAAGCAAGGAATAAAGGGAGATTTGCCCCATGGGGAACATGCCGAGGTTTCGGTTGCCTTCGCATGTCTCTGCTTAGGTAATATCACATAGGTACCTGCCCGCCTGGTAGGTAGATCTGTGAATTATGTACATACCTACCTACCTACACCAGCAGCTTCTGATTCGTTACTTATTGTCGATATGGTTAATATTGGAAGGTCTGCTCTACTTCTTTTTGCTAGGCTTACAACTTTGAACGTATACCAAGGTAAGTACCGCTTACCGGTAATTCATGATTTCTGTCATGAATGGCTTCCCGATCCCACGAACATTAGTGGGAGCTACACAGTGCATACAGCGAGCGGTAGGTACCTAATTGAAATAATTATCATTACCTATATAGGTACCTACATATGTATCTCAGTGGAGTCGATACCGTTATGCGCCAGTGTGCCTTACTTACTGTATTTGTAGTAGGTACGAGGTATATGTGTGATTGCTGCTGGAAAGACGTGGATGCAAAGAGAACAGAACCTTAGCGAAAACGGTAGGGGCGCTAGTGATGAGGGGCAAGAGGAACAGAGGGACAGAGGGACAGAGGGGCAGAGAGGCGGAAATTGAAGGCAACTGGCGAGGCTGACAGTACAAAATAAGTAACTGGTACCTTCGATAATCGGAGTCAACCGGCTGCCCCACGTCCCACGTTTCTTCCTCTACAATCTACAATCTACAATCAATCAATCAATCAAATCATCACCAAAACCAAAACCAACAATTTACAACTTAACACCACATTACCACAGCATCTCATCCTTCCAATTTCATTTCATTGTCACCAATTAAATCTGCATCCTTCCCCCTTTGCTCATACATAATACCTTGTACCTTGATACGAGAATACGTTTTCCTTTTTTTTATCGGTATTGATCTCCGTCGACTTGTCATCTTAATCGCCGTCCAAGTCTCTATCTTCCTCTAGATTCCTTGCGACACCTTTCCTTGACGTCGATCCCGAAAATGGCCGACTCAGCCGAGGCCAGCTCGGACCCTCAAATCACCTTCAAGGTGAAGACTTCAGGCGATTCGCAGCATACCATCACCATGGCCGAGACAGCCACCGTGTCCGACCTCAAGAACAAGCTCTCCGGTGCCGAATTCGAGAACATCCCTATCGAGCGACAGCGCTTGATTTATTCTGGCCGCGTCATGAAGAACGATGAGCCCTTGAGCACCTACAAGATCAAGAATGGAAATACCGTCCATCTAGTCAAGAGCGCCGCGAGCAATCCCACCCCTGCTCCAGCCTCGTCGTCCACATCCTCTTCTGCGCCTGCTGTGCCTCAGATACCTACCAACATGGCTGCCGGCACCGCCAACAACCCCCTGGCCGGCTTGACAGGTGCTCGATATGCTGGCTTGACCAATCTCCCGTCCGCAGACATGTTTGGACCCGATGGTGGTGTAAGTTGAAACTCTGCTATTTTCTTACTCCCAGACTCCCTAGGCTCCCACATTGTGATTTAGGGTGGCTTCGTCTAACTCGAATCTTGTGTAGATGGTTGGATCAATGATGGACGAGGACCAACTAGCCAACATGCTCAGCAACCCGCAGGTTGCGCAGCAGATGAACGAGATGATGAACAATGATACCTTCATCGATATGATGATCCAGTCCAACCCGATGTTACGAAACAACCCTAACGCGCGTGAAATCGTGAGGTCGCCTCTTTTCCGCCATATGATGACGAGCCCAGAAGCTCTACGCAGTGCCGCAAGATTGCATCGAGTCATGGGTGGACGCCAAGCCGCCCAGAATGCATTCCCGATGCCCGGAGTGACAGACAATACGCCCGGTAGTGCGCCTGCGAATGCGAATCCTTCGGACAGCACTGCTGCTAACAACGGCGGCAATGGTCAGAACGCCGGTACCCAGCCCAACCCCTTCGATCCGGCCGCCTGGGGTAGTCTTCTATCCCCTGGTGCCGATGGCAACGCTGCCAATCCGTTCGGCGCTTTCTTCAACCCCTTTACCGCAGGTCAGCCAGGCCAAGGAACTGCCGGTTCAGACGCGACTAGAGCAACCGGTGGCTCGCAAACCGATAGCGGAAGCACCAACACCACGCAGAACCAAGGGGGCACTACCCAACCTTCTTCGAATCCACCTCCCAATCCATTCGCTAGCCTCTTTGGCGGAGGAGGTGCCGGTTTTCCAGGTCTGGCTGGAGCTGGAGCCGGGACCGGGGCCGGGGCTGGAACTGGCGCAGGAGCTAATCCCTTTGGTGGTATGCCTTCTATGTCACCCGAGGCTCTCCAGCAGGCGATGCAACTGCTTGGCATGGGGTCGCCAGCCGGCTCACCCACTCCACCGGATAATAGACCCCCGGAGGAGCGCTATGAACAGCAGTTGAGACAGCTCAACGACATGGGCTTCTACGACTTCGACCAGAATGTCGCCGCCCTCCGACGAAGTGGTGGAAGTGTGCAAGGTGCTGTCGAGCATCTCCTGAATTCGTAGTTACGAAGCAACAATCTCTATATTTCGCTAATACCCCTTATCACCATTGTACACGCTACGTTATCCCCTACAGGATTAGGAAAAGGGTATGTACAGCCACCGCTTTGCGAGAGAATCGGAAGATTCCACAAGTTGGCTGAAAAGGATTGAGAAGCACGATTGAACGAATATCCTTTACATGGCAAGCCTAGCCTAGCCTAGCCGTCGGTTTGCCCACTCATCAGTATTGCTACCGGATTATGAATCCACTGGTTTAGTAACGTATAATAGTGAAAATAAATCATGTTGCTGACAGATTATACTCCCGATGTCGACTCTTGTGGATATGGAACTTTGAAATGCCCTTAGCTGCCAAATGCAACCAATACACGCCCAACCCACAGCTACGTAAAGTACCTTTCGAATTAACTGAAATACTAAGAAGTGAAGCTTTTCTTCGAGATTACCAAACTCGACACTATATTCCCAAGCTCGCCAATATCAATGTTATGGACATAAATCCAGGTTTAATCCGTCGGGGTCATTAACAATAAATGCGTCATCCAAGGCAAATATGCAGCCAAATCATTGGCTTTTGACACTTAGGCACCTAATAGGTAGTTGGCCTCTAGCTTACGATATTTGGGCTTACTTAAACACTGCTGTTGCTTCGTCTTTCCCTTTCTCATATGTAGGTACCTAATCATCCGCCCCCTCGAGAGGTTACCGCTTGGTATTGTAATACATAAGACAAACCTTGTGCTAGACAATGTGCCGCAGGTGTTTAATTCAGCGTAGACTATCCGCCTTGGTAACTGAGACAGAGTATTCCGAATGTTATTTATCATGTTTATAAAAGGTAATGTATAGATGTGATTGCTTCAGCTCGATATAGGGGGGATTAGGGCGAAAACCCCCGAAATTGTGTGCGACTTTTTTCCTAGTCTCGCTGTGTGGTAAAAAAGCCATACCTACATAGGTAAGGTAATTACCTCTTTACCTACCTTTGTACTGAGGTACGCGGTAGATGATTTTTCGGTCTATTAAAAGGATGGTTCAGAGAAATCCTCCAGTCCTTGGAACGAAACGACCAAATTTTTTGCAAATATATGACTAGACATTTCATGCGGATAATATTACATGCCTGGGTAGCTAAATTTACCCCTTGTCATTTACCTACATTATGGCTACCTCTTTGTACCACTAATATCTTCCACCACGATACTCCATCGCATAGGTACTTACACTACCTATCTATCTCCCCAAGACAGGCGGTGTAAATTAACAGCCTAGACCCTGCGTGTGGCGTTCTTCATGATGCAGGCTAGAGGGACAAAAATGTCCGGAAATCCGGGATTGGCGGAGAATTTAGTGGGCAGCATTTGCAGTATTTATATGACCTGACATATTTGACGTATTGCGTGCAGAACGTGTTCCTACGATTCTGATTCCGTACCGCTCTGCAAAGAAAATCACACGATTGCAATGATAGTTCGACGTCACGTAGACTTTTGCCTCACTACTACAGCCTCACTAGACTAGACGCGCGGTTGAATCGAAGTCAGGGGTCTTTGCGCGCTAAAACGCGGATCAATATTAATCACAACCTCATCTCGCATTATATTCTTGAAAAGCAAAGCGGAGTAGTACAGGTATTGGTTACCTCCAGTCCTGCTAATCTGCAAGGCACATATGTCCTTGGGTCGAGTCTGGCAGCGTACGGCATGTCAACCACTTGGCTGCTTGGGCGGCCTATAACTGAAACTCCTAATCTTTTTTTCTACAAATTCTCTCTCTTTTCCATTCCGGTCGATTCCCTCAGATCTGCAAGGCAGCTTAGGCGCCAGCAAGCTCTCGATGCGACATGCTGCGAGACGAAACGTAGTAATGAGAAACTAGCTTATATCTGGAAGTTCGGGGGAATTATCATACCAGCTCATGACAGTTTCGGCGAGAAATGAAAATTCATGACAGGCATTACTATGAAGATGTTTGGGTATTGATTCCGTCCTTGACATATTTACTTTCTCATTGCACCCAGCCAATAGTCGTTTGGTATTATTTGCGGAGGCTCAACAAAATAACTAGGCCCGAATGATGACCTTCATATAACTCGCGCTAGCGCGTACATTTTTCCCATTGGTATCTCAAGATCGTCATTCACGTTGCCAAGATGTTTCTCATGAATTTGTCGTAAAGGCAAAGCAGGAGTTCCTCCAAGAGTCAACCATCACTTCGAGAAGGAACTGGACAAGTATGATGCTGCCTGAGTGCATTGCCGGTGCCCAAATGGGTGTTGAATAGGGGTCTAGTGACGCCACATGTCTAGGTCAAACCCGATGAATTATATCATGGCAATTATCTATTTTTGAGACCATTATCAAGTTGAAGATTGGAGAGCCTAGCATAAGTTGGGAATCGAGTTCGTACCGTACTGCTCTGATGCTACGGTGCTATGCAGTAGCAGGGTTACCTTTCCAGGGATATCCTTCTATAAAAACGTATTCGGGTGTTAACAACGCAGGCCATAGCATATTAGCATATTAGCATATTACCACGGAAGAGAGGCCTGCCCTTCGGACATTCTCGACCTTTGCTACCTGGGTATGTCCTTGTCTTGTCTACTATATACATGCCTACCGACTATGCACAATATTAACCGTCGTCCAAGTCAAGTCAAGTGGATCTACACAGCAGCAATTCAGGAGTGTCCCTTGAACCGAGAAGCTCTTTTCGAACTTCTCGGTGAGATCTTTGGAGCTACCACCAGTAGCTTGATTCGACCGCCATCTGTGACCCATCTTTACCAAGCGTTTTCCGGTTAGCGTGGGCGCTGAGACGTTCACGTCCCATTATTCTGGAAATCGAGCTAGTAAGGAACTCCAAGTGGAGGAGGATTCGGATCTTGCTTGCCGAAAAAAAAAAAACACAAAAAAAACACTGATGACAACCAACCAACCTTTCATGGATGAGAATCCTTAGGGTCCAGTCGTTACATAGTAGATCTTCATTATTTTACCTACCTCCGTATGTACATAGTAACCGACCTTGGCCTTTGTGTGGGTTTTGTACGACGAGGTTTAGACAGAAATGCCGACAGTGGGAGTGATATTCACATTACTTGCTAGTTTGATGTTTCTTGCAGTCGAGATGAGCTTCTCCACGTGGAGACGAGATGAGGAGCATGTGTGTTTTATGTTACTGTTTCTCCTCACCCTGAAAAAGAAGTTTGGTTGGCATTTTGGAGCTCATCTGCATGTTAGGGGTCTTGCATCCGCGTTATCAATCCGGTCGGGAGGATTACTTGACATAGTTTGGATTTCTTTCGTCTCGGTCGTACCGACTTACATCCCATGGGCTACCATGCACCCCAGATGCGTCATTTCGATCACTTACAGCTAGTTTGTTGGCTTAGCCCGCCTAAACGAGTCGCAGGCTGCATACATGTCACCAATCAGGATACTCGTACTCTCACGGACCGAGACAGGGGACAATATGTTCAAGGTTCTACTGTGCTATAGTCGACCCCTGGCCACTCCATCCGATCACTCTAGAATGAGCGGGGCCGTCCGTCTTCTCGAAGTTTTCGACACAGGGAACATCTACCATCAAGACTAAGATAATGGAAACCACCCTGAATAGGCAAGTCGGAGCAGTTGTCTTATTGTCGCATGGGCAGGACCCCCATCTGCCCATTCACGTTCCATTATGCGCCCTGCGGGTGTGCCATTATAACATTGATTCGTGACCGAAAAGAAATCTGATGGCCTAGCGGTGCACCAGAACTGATTCTGGTCGAAGTCTCACAACTCAGTTGGTACCTATCCAAAAGAGGCTGAACAGAAGCCTCAACATTGGCTACCTATTCCAGTCTTCACCTAAGGCGGCTAGTCTGTTCAGAGATCCAAACCCCCTTGAATCTCCCCTGTCAAAGACCCCTAGATTGATTGATGACGTTTGGTATAGTGTCTTCCGGCTTCATCTCCGCAAGTAAAGTTCAAAAGATCAAGACGAGATTTTTTTTCTTGTTCGTAGACTAAGGAGATTTGCTTCGAATCAGTCACGGCTAACCAGCGTGTGTGCATTTTTTTTCAGTAGTCCCTTACGTAGGACAGGGTATGGTGAGATTTCTCCGGCATCCCGGTCCGTATATGTTCATCCGTTCCTGTTTGACTGGTGATGAAGAGATGAACCTGTCAATACAATGCAGCAATAGGCCTGTTGTGCTACGTACCGACCCCATCGACTGCACACTCATGCTTCTTGGCAGGATAAGTTGTCTACTAAACCTCTTACACCACTTCTGTGTTGCATGTATCGAGGAACTTGCCTCGGTATTTCGATGAGCCTTTACCAAGCTTGCCTAAACGTTACATACTACGTTGTAGATGCTTTGTATCCATCCTGCGCTCCACAAGTCATCATATCTTCGACTACGAGAGCTAGCTGGGCTGATTAGGCGGCTGCAAAACCAGAATGAACAACGCAAACCCAACAGAAGAAAAAAAATGAAAAGAAAAATAAGTACGAAGTCCGGCTTGTGGGAGTTTGGCTGGTGCATATGTCAACCCTGAAGTCGTGGCACATTTCTATTACAGGGACACATATGCTTCTTGCATCCCTAGCGAGGTCATGATCGGCCGACTCCCGCCAAGGAGAAGCCACCGCGTCTGTTGCTTTGCTGTGCTGTATGTAGGAGGAGATATGCGGAGAATCCTGCTGAACGTGCGACATGCTGCGATGTGCATGATAGAGAGTACCGAGTACCACTCGGGATTTCGTTCCATATCGTTTTGTTGACACCGACCGTCTCAAGCCCCACCCCCTAACTCATGATTAAATGCCCGCTGGCATCATCAGCCCAGGGAACAATACTCTATGCCTCCCCTTCGAGGCAGGTAATAGGTAATTCGGACCCGGATGGCCTTAATTACTGTGCTATGCGCCGCGTGCTAGTTTAGCAGACGGTCTAACTCTTTCCCCACGCCCCAGTCCGCGAAACGCCGGCCCATATCTTGCCTCGCTAGGTACTTACGTGCCCAATACTATACTAAAATATCGCCGCCGGCCGGCTACCTCATGTGGGAGGTACGCACACGTACTAGAAAACCCCAGCCTCTTTCTTTCGCCCTCCTGCGAGCTGATGAACATTGGGCTACCATCCCGTCATGTCCTTCCATTTGGGCCTCGCTAGGCTGATGAATGTCTACTGCTGATTTGTTCTTCGCTGCATGAGCTGACCATAGAGCGACTCTGCATCTGTAATAATCCCCGTCGCAATTATGTCATGCATGAAAAGCCCAGGGGATGATCTTCGTGAGGATATCCCAATACATATTTCCCTAGGTCGTTTCTTAAGGTAAAATTTTTGATCATGTTGCGCCTTTCTCCACCGCTTCCGCGCCCGGGAGCTTGTCAGGCTTTTCGAACCTTCCCGATATATGTAGGTACTGTACGTAGGCGTTTCACACGCAAGATTGGTCTTTTGGGCTTTAATGGCGTTTCTGAGACAGCAAATGCAAGTCCCTAATGCTCCTTAAGTGGTCGAGGACTGCCCGATTATCCTACGAAGCCCGTTTGCACCATGTCCCATCACGCGTCCGTTAATTTTTTTAGTCATCGATCCCCTTACTCTTCTCTAACTTGACAGACCATTCCTTCCGGCTCCATCGGAGAGTTCTTCTGGTAGGTTGCGTTTGAAGTCGATCTAGTAGACTGCCTCGTTATACCGCGTTAGTATTCTGGTCCTGTCGCTAGCGCCAGGTCGCCCATCATGAGTTCATCGTCGTCTCGAAGGAGGAAGACAGCCAGCGTGTCGAATGTCATGCTTACGAATGCCGTCTATTTCCTAAATCACAAAATCTACGCTGGCGCCACTCCAGGGATGATGAATTATAACTGCATAAACCATGTTTATTACGCCTTTGCCAATGTGGCGGCCGACGGATCTGTGTTTGTTAGTCGATGTTTGCTTTGATGTGTTCCGTTCCATCCTGCAGGATTCGAGATTCTGATGTTCGGTTTAGCTAAGCGATGAGTGGGCAGACACACAAGCCCCTTGCGATGGTGTCCAGGGAGGACTTGGCTCGCTGATGCATCTCAAGCAGAAGCACCCGCACCTACAGGTAACTTTATCTATCGGCGGAGGGATGTCCAATGAGAGTTTCCCAGTAGTTGCCTCCAACGCTCTATTACGGGACAACTTCGCACGGTCGGCACGAGGTTTGGTGGAGGCATCTGGTCTCGATGGTATTGACAGTATGTACGACTTCTCCCTTTCAACATCTCTACCCCACATGTCTTGGATAGAAGTTTTGGTTTGGTTTTTTGTTGAAAACTTGCTGACTTCTTGTAATTATTCCAGTACACTGGGAATACCCAATCGACTCGCAACAAGGAGCTGATTTCGTTGCGCTTCTAGCCGCAACGCGAAGTCAGCTTCCAGAAGAGCGGTTCTTCATCACAGCGGTGCTCCCTGCGAGCCGATCGATCCTAGAGTTTATCGATGTTGCGCAGGCGGTGTCCTACCTCGATTTCATCAATTTGGCGGCGTATGACTTCTGTGGCCCCTGGTCTAATCGAAGCGGACATCAGGCGCAGCTGTATTCGATGAATAAGGACGAAACGTCGGGGTCGACAGGGATCTCGTACCTTGTGAGCCACGGTTGTCCAGCTAGAAAGATTCTCTTGGGCATTCCTGTCTACGGGCGAAGCTTTCTCGGCGTGGGCGGGCCGGGCCATCGGCATAAAGGGGCAGGCGGAGAAGATGGCGCATTTGATTATAACACGCTACCGAGAAAAAATGCGAAGGAGAGTGTGGATAAACGGATAGGGGCGGCAAGTTGCACCGGAGGCGATGGGGGATTCGTGACCTATGACAATCCGGACACGGTAAAGATGAAAGCGGTGTATTGCAAGCAGAAGGGACTCGGTGTAAGTTTCTGTTACTTCCTTTCTACTCACTGCCCGTTCGCTCCAAAGTCAGGTTACTACTGTGTTGCTATTAGGACGGCCTCTAACAGGGATATTCCAGGGTTTGTTTTACTGGACAGGAACTGCCGACTCCCAAGAAAAATCTCGAAGCTTGGTTGCTGCTGGGTTCCGGGCGTTGCATAGTTCATGATATTAGTCCTATGGCACCCCCAGTCCATCGAGGGCGAGGATGGCATCGAGGTCGATATGTTTGCTGTTTGCATTTCTACGACGTATATAAGCTGTTAAAGGGGTTACGCGCGTGACTGCATGCATTTCTGGATTTGCATTTTACCGCATGGATCATGAGCCGGAGTTATTAGTGATTAAGACGCATTGATGGTTCTCTGGATTCGATCTTTGGGGTTTGAATGGTTTATATCATTTGCTAGAATATGGTAGAGATCTAGAGAAAGAAAGAAATGAAGATCTGGAGGCCTGGTGTTATGGCGTTGGGGCGATATTTGGTATTCCCGGCTTGGCTTGTGAGTGTTGAAGCTATGACAATGATTCCGGATTTATGCATGCAGTTAAATGTGTATATCCATAGACATATGACGAATTGTGAAGAATATGTCCGACATGTACGGTTGATGGTCGGTGACGGTGATAATGACGATGTTGATGTTGATGTTGAATAAATGAAGATGAAGTTGAAGACTGCGCTGCGCTGATTGGATCGGATCATCCCGTTTCCCTTCTAGAAAAGGGTGAGTGGGGATGGGGGTACGTACATGACGTCTACTTGTATTTACCTAGGTACTTAGATATAGTACGAAATACATCATGCAAGTTGAAACATTATTGACACGTGATAGGAACATTGAAACCATACAGGTACATGAGGTAATGTACCTGAGCTTCGTCGTCTCAGCTTCAATGTTCAGCTTCTACAATAATACATACTCTCTTGATTTCAGCCAACACGAATTTCTTCAAGTCAAATATGAACGGCTTTAGCCCCGAGCCACAGTCTTTGGACGCTGGTTAGTCTTATTTTTATTTTTTTTATTCCCTCTCTCCTGAATTCTCATCGGCACTTCCAACACCAACATAGAGCAAAAAGGTGCCCCCTTCAGCTAGCTAACATGCAAGACTAGCTGACTATGACCCAATTCAGCATCTGAATCTCCTCTTCTCTCACCCCTCAACCGTGTCGTCTATTCGCCGAGTGTCCTCGACAATTCAATCCCAACACAATGACCTGTCTACCGAGATATCCACTCTCCAGACGGCTCAGGCCTATGGGCCCGATTCCTCTCTCGAGCGCATGCAATCCGCTCAAGCTGAGCTGGCTGGGCTCTTCAAGAAGATCGAGACGGTACGCTCGCGCGCCATACAGACCGAGCAGAACATCACGTCCATGACAGCCGACATTAAACGACTGGATGGAACGAAACGAAACCTGACATTGTCTATGACTGCCCTCAAGCGCCTGCAGATGTTGACCACCGCGTACGAGCAGCTGAGGGGTCTAGCCAAGACAAGACAGTATAGAGAATGCGCAAGCTTGTTGCAGGCAGTGCTGCAGCTTATGCGCCACTTCAACAGTTACAGGAGTATCGACCAGATCGCGACGCTGAGCAGAGGCGTCGGCGAGCTGCAGAGGGAATTGCTGGAGCAGGTATGCGAAGATTTCGAGATCGCATTCGCCAAAGGAGAGGTTGGCGCACGGAAAGCGACACTGGTTGAAGCCTGCGGGGTTATGGATGCGCTCGGGGACAACGCCAGAGCAAGGCTGGTTACCTGGTACGTGAACACGGAGTTACGGGAATATCGCCAGGTTTTCAGAGGCAACGACGAGGCTGGCAGCCTGGATAACATCGGAAGACGGTACGCGTGGTTCAAGAGAATGGTGAAGAGCTACGAAGAAGAACATGCAGCTATATTCCCGCCGCATTGGAGGGTCGGCGAGACTTTGGCGTCGACTTTTTGCGATGGGACGAGGGAAGACTACAAAGGCATCTTGGAGAAGAGCATGAGACGAATTGATGGCCCCAAAATTGATGTGAACCTGCTGCTGAGCTGTCTGCAGGAGACTATGGATTTTGAGCAAACCCTTGAGCGACGATTCGCTAGCGAGCCAAGAGCTAGTATTGATACGCTTAGTTCCGTCGACGAGAGGACGCAAAGCTTCAACGGTTCGATATCTGTCGCATTCGAACCGTATCTGAGTCTCTGGGTGGAATCCCAGGACAAGGCGTTGGCAGCCATGATACCTAAATACAAGGCTCAACCTTTATTACCGCCCGACGAAGAATTCTCCCCGCAAGCCGTCATCAGCTCTGCCATCGAGCTCTTCCACTTCTATAAGCTGACCCTATCACAGTGCGCTAAGTTGTCTACCAGCGAACGATTATTAGACCTATCAAAGACACTAGCTAAATATCTCGATGAGTACGCGCAGCAAGTGCTGCTTGCCATCTTGCAGAGAAATGGGCAAACAGGAGCGTCACTCCATGATGTCATCCTCGTCCTGAATACTGCAGACTTTTGGCATGCCAACACGGGTCAGTTGGAGGAAAATATTAAGAAACGCATCGACACGGAGCTTGTGTCCAAGGTGGACCTTTCATCGCAAGCAGACGCATTCCTTGGAGTTGCCAGCGCCGCGGTTATAGCGTTGGTTAACAAAGTTGAGGCAGATTGCGAGGGTGCTTGGCGCGAGATGAAAAACACCAATTGGAGTAAGATGGAGAGTGTGGGAGACCAGAGCTCCTACGTCGGCGAGCTACTTAGCCATGTTAATGCCCGGGCCGAGGAGATTCTAGCCGTCGTGATCAAGCAGCAATACGCCCGCGCATTCGCCGACAAGCTCGTGGAACATCTGGCGCACACGTATATCCAAATCATTGTCCAGTGCAGGCCAATCTCGGAAGTGGGCGCCGAGCAGATGCTGTTGGACAAATACGTCTTGACCAAGGCCCTTGAGAATTTGCTTTCGCATCATAATCCGTCATCACAGCCGCAACAACACGTTCCGCCAAGCAGTTTTGTCAAGCGCGTCAACGCGACGATGACACGAATCGACCCCCTTCTCAAGACGTTGCAGGTACGCCCCAGTCCGCCCGAAGGTCTCGTGCAAGCGTACCTGATCCACGTGGGCGATCGATCCGACACCAACTTCCGCAAGGTTCTTGAGCTCAAGGGCATCCGCAAGCAAGATCAAAGTCACCTGATAGAGCTATTCGGAATTCACCGCGACGGCCCATCCGGCGGCGATAAACTAGCGGCGCAGAGCCCGCTGCTGACGCCGCTCATGAACGCCCCTGGTCTCGGCGGCGTGGGTGTTGGCGTCAACAATCTGAACCTGATGAGCATCGATCGGTTGGCTGCAAGCCCGGGGGCAGCCTTGTCGACGGCCGCGCAAGGCGCCGCGTCTCGTTTTGATGCGGCGAGCCTAGGTGAGAAACTACTCAACGCAGCGCGCGATGGTGTGGAGAGGATGGGGACACCAGCAGCACATGAGCAGATGCAACAAGGGGGTTCTGGTGCTAGCATGGGACAGAACAACGCGGCGAGCATAAATGAGAACCTGAAGAATTTCGGCAAGTTCTTCCGTCGGGATATCGGCGGTCTCGGTGCAAGATTTGGGAAGAGAGATGGGAGTGCGGATGATCATTAGTGTTCTGGCCTAGAAAAGGGTAGGAGAAGTTATGTCGCTGTTACTCATCAGCATACCTCGTTACTAGTAACTAGGTACTTAGCCTTTTCCTACTCAAAGGGGATTCAATCACGATTCGAAGATGTCAATACTAACGAGAGCTCCTCGTTGTGGCATTTCTGGTCTTATACGTGATAAAAATATGTAGGTACCTAGCTATTATATTCTAGCCGTACCATACACGGGTTCGCAACTTCACTTGCCTTTAATCCCTAGTCTCTCCATGCTTTGAGCGTCGGAGCTCGGTCTAACTAACACTTGTACAGATAAGAATTCATGGTAGTATGTCATGAATTCGACGCGTGACTCTATTCGTCCTTCTGCTTTCTACTCGATCTCGCCCTCGTAACATGTTTCTGCCAGCGTTAGAGCGATATGTCTTGTTTGCCACCCAACCGGAGTCAGAACTAGTCCCTTCCCTCCACCGACCTATGCCTTCCACACCCTCTTAACAGCCTCAGTCAAACCAACGTCATTGGTCTCGAACTCGTACAACCCAACACCGACGAGGACAGTGGCAGCATTGAGGAGCCAGATGGATGCTTTGCGAGACTTGGGGTATCGGCTAATAGGGATGTAGTCGATGAGGACGGACTGGAAACCAAGGTGGCAATGGACAAGCAGCAGCGAGCATAGGATGGCATCAAAGCCAGGGTTTAGCGAGGAACCGGCAAAGGGCGCAACGGTCAGAGGAATTATACCGGCGGCTACGAGTCGCTCGAAGGTCCAGTGGTAGGAGCCGTGGGTCGGGCTGGGCTCGGGCACGTAGGCTGGGTCGTTGACTGATAGTCGAAGAAGTTAGCGATGTATTATATCTCCTTGTTTTTATACGCCCGCCCAACTATGTCTTGGTAGTTTTCGTTTTCCCCTTCCGTGTATTCCAAGACCTTTCACATGTGTTGACTGGAAGAGGGGTGATTGAAAATCGCATACCGGATCCCTTGATAACCTCTACAGGCGCATACTGTTAGTAAAGTGGCCACAATGCGCTAAGCAAACAGAAACGTACGTGGTCCCGGAGGTAAAAGGCTCCTCCTGCTAGAAGCGTGGAAGGCAGCGACACGGGCAGCATCTTTCGCAATGGATGGTCGGATAGTCTGTTGTCTCGAGAAAGCAGAAGTTGCCGCTCTTCGGGTTGATGCTGCTAAAGCCGTCTGCCGGAGCAGCGTGGGACGAATTATGGAAGCCATTGAGTAGAAACAGAGATTATTGAGGGGCCAAAACAGAAGGAGAGTTAAAAAAGAGGAAGAGTGTAAGTGTAGAACTTGGCGCCGACGATGATGCTTAGTTTACTATTACCGAGGGACCGAGAGAAATAAGTTGTTTTTGATTGGTCGAGCTCATCCGGTAAAAGTCTAGCAGGGATTGGGATTGGGGTTCTTGAATAAACTGGTTAGATACATATGCTAGACATGCACATGCTTCCATGCACGTATCTAGTAACGTACGTGCATTAGAGCTACATAGTACACATTTGGTTTAAATGCACGCTAAAATAACATGTCTCCACTTAATTTTATAGAGCTCTACGCTTTGAATTTTTCAATTCTCAATTTCATATTTTATATTTTATGAAGAGTCTGTCGTTCGCCCATATTCACGAAAAAGGAGGATGGTTTATAACTTAAATCATACCCACATGTCTACTAACACATAAGCCCAGAGAGTATTATTCCCCATCTCTCATGATCCGCAGTGGTACCTCTACCGTTGCGAAGGAGCCATCATGTCTGGTACTCGCATGCTAAACCTCCGTGGCACTCCATCTACTCTCTGCCGAAGATGTCTCTTAAGATCGTATGCTGCAAGGCGGCAACAAATTAGATCCATATCCACCTCCTGGCTAGAGAAACAGGATGAATCAAAAAGGCTCTGGGAGGAGAGAGCTGAGTTGGTGAAGGAGGGAAAGATACCACATCTCTGGGATGAATTCAAAAGTCGAGGTTACATTAAAGACCTCGCTGGCACCGAGGATCAGATCAGAGAGCTCATGAGACGGAAAAGGATAGGAGCATACGTTGGCATCGACCCTACTGCGCCCTCTCTCCATGTCGGCCATCTTCTTGCTCTGATGCCCCTTTTCTGGATGTACATCCATGGTTATCGGGCTGTCAGCTTGATAGGTGGTGCGACTGCTAGGGTTGGAGATCCCACAGATCGTCTGCAGAGCCGCGACCCAATCACAAAGGCCGACATGACCATGAACATCACAAAGATACATTACCAACTAAAACGAATATGGCTCAACGTTGAGAGCCAAGCAACCCGGTATGGCTACAAGAAACAGCCCCGAATTTGGAGTCGTGCTCTTTTAAACAACAGTCAGTGGTACAACAGTCTCTCCTTCATTGAAGTTGTCGCCCGCCTATTTAAGGGGATGCGACTAGGTCCCATGCTCTCACGCGAGACTGTCAAGAGGAAAATGGAGAAGGGAGACGGCATGTCCCTCGACGAGTTCGTGTATCCCCTGATGCAGGCGTGGGATTGGTGGCATATGTTTCGCACGACGGGTGTTGTCATGCAGATTGGTGGCTCCGACCAATATGGGAATATCGTCTCCGGCATCGAGTGCATCAAGTACATACGGGACAACGAACCAAATCCGGTAGAAAAGATACCCGGCGATCTTCTTCATACACCCGTTGGCTTTACCGTACCCCTCCTTACTGATTCTTCTGGGGCCAAGTTCGGGAAGAGTGCTGGCAACGCCGTTTGGCTGGATCAATTTATGACGAGCACATTTGATCTATACGGTTATTTCATGCGACGGCCAGACGCTGATGTGGAGAAACTACTCAAACTCTTCACATTTCTCCCCTTGGAGGAGGTTCAAAAGATTGTAGAGACGCACAATGAGGACCCTTCCAAACGCCACGCTCAGCATATTCTCGCGTTTGAGGTCGTCGCACTGATTCATGGACTAGAGGAAGCCGAAAAAGTGCAGAACCGACATAAAGGGTTGTTTTCGAAAGGAGCCGACACCATTGTATCTTCGTTCCCAGATAAGATGAATTCGACGGCAAATTTAGCATCAGCATTCCAGATAGACATCAAGCTACCAGAGTCCTTGGTCTTGGGCAAGTCGATAAGCCGCATCTTATACGCCGCGGGTCTCGCAGACAGCGTCACCGACGCCAATCGCCTGACACAGCACCAAGGTGCCTACGTCGGTGGCGCTCCTGGCCAACCGGCGGCTTCTAATAAAGGTATGTTACCTGGCGACTTGACCTTTACGCCAATCAAGAACTGGTTCCCTCAGGATACGAAGAACTTTCTAGTCGACCAGAAGCTCTTGATCTTGCGACGAGGAAAGCACTTCGTCCGCGTCGTCGAGATGGTTAGCGATGATGATTGGGAAGCCAGCGGGTTGATGTACCCGGGCGAGCCAGGCACAGGCAAGATACGATTACTGCGCGACGCCCTGGTGCGAGCAGCCCAAGACAAAACTCTCACGGTAGAGGACGCTGCGTTGAGGAAGAAGCTATTGGACGGGGCCGAGTCACTATATGGCGACAAATCGGGCCTACTAAACAAATTGCTGCCCGAAACACTCCAGGTCAGAAATAATCGCGCGCGGCAGATCATCCAGAAGTCATTACGCTTCGTCCACGAGACTGGACCACAGTCTGCCAAAGACAAGACCCGGGCTATTGATGAGGTTTTGGGAAGGGCTCGCCAGGAGCTGGAAACACATGCTGCCACGCAGGTGAGGAAAGAGAACAAGAACAAGAAGCCAGAACCCGAAAAGTCGATCTTCTCGCGTGTTCGTGTATCATAGATGATAAATGATAATATACCCATCTCAAATCACTGTAGTCTTCCATGTTTATCTGTCTACCTAGGTACTGAAGTAGATTATCGACAACGTGGCTGCACTTTGATGCATGGTGTATGGTGTATAGTGTCTTTTCGTCTCGAACTATCAGACACACTCGTATTCATCAGTGAGGCTTATAACTAACTCCAACTTCCCACAAAGGACCTTACATGCCCGGCATATCTTGAGGTCTCTAACTATCCACGAAGTATTGCACACGTCGAAGTCTCATATTTCGATCAATACGAAGCTCCAGAGATATTTCTCTGGTATAATTTAGGGTAGTAAGTATAAAATGAACACCTAACACTCAGCATCTGTGTGATTGCATCGATTCTAGTTGATTCGCCTTTTGGAACGTTCCTGTGTACGGACTATAATCCATTGACGAGGATACAGTCACGACGAAAAGGCAAAGATTGAGTTGCCGCGATGTATCGTCACCTATGCCGGTGCCAACATCTGTGTGCATCCGTTCACTATGGGGCTCGAGTGATCCAAACCCCTTCATCACGCCAAACATGGCCAGCATTCATCGGTAAAACACAGTCCGATCGCCCGGCTCAAGGCTTCTCAGCTTCTTCATGATTTCGCCATCCGTCATGTTCTGCTCCGTGATAATCTGGTCGAAGCAGTGGCACCCATCGGCGTAGCTCAAGAGCGCGTCTTGGGCGGAATCTCCTTCGCTCCTCAGCACCCGCCGTCCCGTCGCCAGTGTCTCGAGAACCTGCTTGGACACTACGTACTTGTGCACGCGATACAATAGCCCCTTAATCACACCGAATTGGACCAATCGACGTACGTCAATATGTCGCAATACGTCGAATCCCGCATCCTGGTGTAGTTTAATCCACTCCATGACGCTGCGTCCGACGCAAAAGGTAGTCATAAGTTTGATTAGCTGGTAGTTTGACGTCACCTGTTGCTGCTGCTGGCGTTTAGAAACCTTGGTTGCGTCTACGGCGCCTTTGTCGTTACCATCCGACGGTTGGGAAGTAGATCGAGCCGCACCATCGTTGGGGACAGGACGACTGATGCAGACGTACCCGGCACACTCGTCCACGAGGCCATCGCGGTTGGCGATGAAATCGTGGATGCCGGGCCTAGGGGCATAGCAGCTACCAAAGAAGAACATGTCGAGCAGAAGAATAGTATCGTAGTAAAGTAGGTGCTGAAGAGCGATCTGCGTAAGAGGGAGTGAAACGTCGGCCAACCAAGCGATGCGGCGCACATCATTAACACCGTCGACATGAGGAATAATCTTTTGTAGCGTCAAGTCCCACGTTGGATCAACGATGTCGGCGAGTTTCATCTTGGGCACGGGAACATGCCAACCGCGGACTGGTGGTGGTGGCGCATGGTATGGAAATAACTTCATGTTGATAGTGTTGGCGTCATCGATCGGGATCATACACTCGCCGTAATTATTCAAGTCTTCCTTGACAATCTCCAAGAGGCTCTCAATCGGGCGCCTGCCGTCATCGGCGCGGTCGTCCGAGCTCAGATACAGATGCTGGCGTTCCATCTCGGCAAAGGTCACGGCCAGGCGCCTCACCAGCTTTTCATAGGGGACTTGGTCGACATCAGATTCTACAACCAGCCCGAAGTTGAAGATGAACTCATTTCGATGATACCTCTCGTTTGGGATTGAGACTGGGAATCCTAGCATGCTGTACTTGTTATCCGGAGAGTTGACAGTCATGAAGCGGTTAAAGAAAGCCTTTCGTGGGATGATGTATTCCTGAATTATGTCGAAGTCAACCAATGGTGGCTTAAGATGCGGAGTATATGTCGTCGCCACGATGCATCCTGGTGGTGATTGTGCCACAATCTTGGTTCCTTTCCTGTTGTGTAAGTTGCTTGTAATGCATTCATAAAGCTAAGATATATGAGCAAGGAGGGTGTGGGATGGGATGATGAGACGATGAGATGATGAGATGTAAGATGGGCAATTATGAGAACAATCTCACTTGGAGCTCATTCTGACATTGGCTATGATACGATAAAATAAAAATAATAGGTACCTTCTTGTGGCAAGAATCTGGCGTAGAATATTCCTTGAATCATCTTGTCCCTTGGTGCTGTACTTCACATCAAACACGAAGGCAACGCAACGGCCGGCTGTATTGGAACGACGAGAAACTGCATTTCCATGAAATTTAACATGAAGTATAACTGATGGAAAAAAAACTGGATTTACCGCATCAATCTTGAGAAGTTATGTAGACAAAACGCACTGACATTCTCATATTTCTCATAACAACAAGAAAATAAGTTGCAAATGAGAAGGAATTCGCATTCGACATGGATTGAGAGCCAAGAGACGCAGATCGGCTAAATGCCGGCGCCCAGCGTAAGAACTGGCGGGTTGAGTTATCTGATCTGCTGATAAACTCACTAAGCAGCTAGGCTATCCCGATCGGGTAATATGAATGCGCCTATACCTTTTTGAGATGTCCGTGCGAGAAGCTTCGCATCTTCATCTTCATCTTCCTTTACCTTTGAAACATTCACTTTTCTTCCAAAAGCATCAAAACTTAAAGTGTATAAACACCATCCATCACTAAATAAACAAGTACATATCATAATATACCGAGACTAGATATTTACTTCATCCCAATACCATGGCTGAAGCACAAGTACCTACCTCCGAGACCCCTAAACCCGACGAGCCCACCACTCCACTCCAGGAACTCTGGTCAATAGTCAAGGCTCAGTCTCATCCTGAAATCTGGGGCGTCACTCTCGCCGACCCCGCCACTCACATCCCAAGCCAGATCGTTCTACAAAAATATCTCAACGCCAACGACGGCGATGTAGTCAAGGCCCGAGATCAACTTACAAAGACGCTGGAATGGCGTGCGAAGCTGCAGCCCTTGGAGCTCATCAAGAAGACCTTCTCCAAGCCCAAATTCGAGGGTCTCGGATATGTGACCAAGTATGCAGCCAGCCCCGACGAAAAGACGGCCGAGGAGAATCCTGAAACTAAAGAGATCTTTACCTGGAATATCTACGGTGGCGTCAAGTCTATTGATGAGACGTTTGGTAACCTTGAAGAGTAAGTAACGCTGGTTGTTTTCAACTACGAAGAAGACGTGGCCGACTAATCATTCCACCAGGTTCATCGGCTGGCGCGTAGCGCTGATGGAGCTCGCCGTGCAGGAACTATCTCTATCCACAGCCACAAGGCCCATCACAGCAGACTATGACCCTTACAAGATATTCCAGGTGCACGACTACAAGTCCATCAGCTTCCTGCGGCAGTCGCCCCAAGTCAAGAGCGCCAGCACTGAGACCATCCGCGTGTTTGCCACCGCGTACCCCGAGCTGCTGAAGGAGAAGTTCTTTGTCAACGTGCCTGTCATCATGGGCTTCATGTACGGTCTTATGAAGTTGTTCGTCGCACCCAAGACCATCAAGAAGTTCCATCCCATGTCGAATGGCGGCAACCTTGCCAAAGAGTTTGCCGACAGCAAGGTTCCCGGGCTCGGCGAGAAGCTGCCGGTCGAGTACGGCGGCAAGGGAGGAGATCTTAAGTCGCAAGGAAAAGAACCGTCGGTGGAGTGAGTCCTGGTCTACTAATTGCCCCGTGATAGTAGTTCCATAATCGCGGCTATGCGGGTTAGCCGGCTGGGAGTGATGGTGGTTAATAATGGATGGAGAACGACGGTCATGAGACACGAATGATTACCTTGAGTTTAGATCGCAAGATATCTCACAACTATATCCGAATTTGTTTTAGCTCTAATTTATTACCTATCAGCAGGATGCGCAGTACTTGAAGTCTTATCCTCCGTTTCATTCTCATGCGTCACCGTGTCTCCAAGGGTATCCCGGACATTTCCATCGGGTGTGGCGTTTGCCACTGGATGCTGTTATTCCCGACCTCCAATTTCCCCGTTATGTTTTAATTCGCCTGTCTCTACGTCGTTCTTTTCTTTTGACTGCTTGGAAGACTTGCGCTCGGCGAACTTAAAGGGTATGCCTTGCTCCTCATGCTCTGCCGCAATATCGTCGAATGTCTTGCCGCTTGATTTTGCCTCTTTTCTAATCGTCCGGGTGCGAAAGATCCATATGATGTGAGAAATGAATATACCGGACTCCAAAAGTATACTATGTTGTAGGCTGGTTAACTGCCTGTACACCTATTGTTCTGTCTCTCGAGCTTCGGTGGTTGGAGGCTATGTAAGCTTTACTTACCATACAATGTACAGCACGCCACCTAGAACGTCGAAACTATTTTGAGCAGCTGAGACTAGTTAGCAAAGAATCGAGTCCACGAAGAAGGATGGAAGATTTACGTACCAAGCGACATGAGAGAAAAGAAGGCACCGAGCCAGTCCATGGAGAGGAAAACAAAGTTAATTCCTATGACTCTTCCTCTTCGCTTCCAGAGCTCTCCGTAAGGTGGCAATAAGCCGAGCGCTAGAAGAATATTGGCGACAATTCCAACTACTAATATCCCGGTATTGTTAGCGGCATCGTGTAAGGGCTATTCATTTCAGCAGATGTTCCGATAACCAAAACAGAATCGGGCAAGAAATTGATTACCCTAAGCGTGACAATCAAAGCTGCTTCGACGCCAGCAAAGGCTGCAGCATTCCCTAGGCCTATAAGGACAACCTTCCATATGGCCCATTTGCTATTATAGAGTAGAATCTGACACCAGTTTACCAGACAGAGCGCCATGAAGGCCTGCGGCTGGACCTGCAGTGGGTAGTTGAACCGCTGTACCACGTTATAGGCCCCGAACGGCACGCCGCCTGAGGGAGAGTTAGCAGAAATGCAGCCAGCTGGGAGGCGTAGGATGGGCATGTCTTACAGAGAGCCCAGAGGTACATCATAGAACCAGGCAAGCCATCGGTCTTTTTGGTGCGCCAATTGGTCCACTGCAGCAACCCGTGTGAGATGTTGACGATTATAGATTTATAGGTAGGTACTTACTATTTGAGGTATTGTTTGAATACACCAAAGAATTGTTCCGATTGTCTAACAGTCAACGCGCCATGATAAGCTACCTCGTACCAAAGAGTTCAGTCAGTTGTCAGTTTTGGAGGATGAACTTACGCCGAGAACATTAGCAGCGACGGGGATATCTTGCTGCGACGCCATAATTTAGTCGAATATCCCATTCTAATATGAAGTTGACATGAGAATAATAGTAGGCAATTAATTAGATGGACTCCCGATTAAGTCATACTAAGAATCACCCAAACCTAAACTGGTGCATGTAGATACCTACCTACATAGTGTAGTACCTATGTATTTCATAGATGATGAAAAAGCGGATCCATTGCCATCCTTAACAAAGCGATGCGATTGCGGACGTCAATTCTCACCTAAAGACCTCACACCAGTGATTACTAGGTAACTCATTGTTGCATCGTGGTTGCCTGCATAGGTATGTAACTGCTCTAATTGGGATGCATGCGTTATTAGGTACCTGATGATACATTGATGATTAAGTGGTTTAGGCTTTTCTTACCTCACTCACCTTAGGAGGGCTGGAGGGGTAGAAATGGAATGGCAGCTGAAAGATGAAACGAAAATGTCTAGTGATGGTGGGGCAAGCTCGAGTCAGCTAAGGGCCCCTCGGCTGCTAACTTTACATAGTTCTATAATTATTACTGCTGCTCCGATTCGGATTCATAATGTTCTAAGGGTCCATTGCTGAATAATGCGGGGGGTTCTGTAATAATTTATTTGCCTTCTGGAAGCACCCAACCCAAGTAGATACTGAATTATTATAAGTGGAAGAAAAAAAAAAGAGAAGAAAAAAACCAATTCCAAATTCAGTTGAAACTATTTTCGGAACTACATGTACAGCCGCAATTTGAAATAAGTCGCAATTTTTGTCATTCGTCTTACTACATAATCCATACATCCTGTCTGTCACTTTAATAACATTGAAGTGTTTTTTGTTGGGTCATACGCCGGCGTCATAGCACTGCGAGCATTAACTAGTGAACCAGTCCTTCCGAACCGACTCCGAACGTAGGAACCATTATATGACCCGTCTATATACTCGACCCTCCTGCCCTCCTCCTACACTTTCCTCGATTCGTCTCACCTATTTACCTAGCCGTCTTATCGATTTGCTTGCAAACAACCGTCAAGGTGTTTTCCCAAGCAGCAAGAAGAACACTTCGCGCAGGCGCATCTAGCATCTCTGTCGCTGCCATCGCTTCCGCCGGTTTCCAGAAATACACAGGACAGTCTACCTCCCAGATTCCCAAGATAGCCGCCAGAAAGATGCATAGCAAGGTGGTTATCATCGGCTCCGGCCCTGCCGCGCATACCGCTGCCATCTACCTCGCCCGTGCCGAGCTGGATCCTGTCTTGTACGAGGGTTTCATGGCCAACGGTATTGCTGCCGGTGGCCAATTGACAACCACCACCGATATTGAGAACTTCCCTGGTTTCCCCAAGGGTATTATGGGAGGCGAGTTGATGGTACGTTCCTGTCTCACTCTACAAACCGTTTTGTGTGAAAAAATGAAGAAGAAAAATAAACTGACTGTAATCATATTCGTCACAGGATGCCATGAGAGCACAGTCGGAACGATTTGGTACCAAGATTATCACCGAAACCGTTGCGAAGCTAGACCTTTCCTCAAGACCTTTCAAGTACGAGACCGAGTGGTCGCCTGGTGATGTACACACCGCTGACGCTGTCATCATTGCCACCGGAGCTTCCGCCAAACGATTGGGTCTTCCGGGAGAGGAGAAGTACTGGCAGAGTGGTATCAGCGCTTGTGCCGTGTGCGACGGTGCCGTTCCTATATTCCGAAACAAGCCTCTAGTCGTCATTGGTGGAGGCGACAGTGCCGCTGAGGAGGCCACATTCCTGACCAAATATGGTAGCCACGTCACGGTTCTCGTGCGCAGAGATCAGCTACGGGCTAGCAGTATTATGGCCCAGCGACTCTTGAAGAACCCCAAGATCACTGTCCGATACAACACTCGAGGTATCGAAGTTAGAGGCGACGACAAGGTCATGACACACTTGGTCATTGAAGATACCGCCAACAAGAAGCGTCAGCTTATAGAGGCGAACGGTCTCTTCTATGCCATCGGCCATGACCCGGCCACGAGCTTGGTCAAGGAACAGGTAGATATTGACTCTGAAGGCTACATCATCACCAAGCCCGGTACACCTTTAACAAGCGTCGAGGGTGTGTTTGCCGCTGGTGATGTCCAAGACAAGAGATACAGACAGGCTATTACAAGCGCAGGTATGTCACCAGACCATATACCACCAGCCCTAACCCCAACCCCAACCCCAAAGCCTCCATGCTAATAAAAATCCGAATTATAGGCAGCGGTTGCCAAGCCGCGATGGACGCGGAGAAGTTCATCGCTGAGAATGAGGCTGACGATCGGGAGGGGGCTGCTCAAGGCAAGCCCGAGTAATGGATACCCGCAAGATTTTCGTTATTGGCATCTCATAGAGCCCTGCGTCGGCGTACTCGTTGACAATTCCGATAGACAGATACCAAATAGATCGAATCAAGAACAACTCAACGTAATGTGTTCTATTCCCCTCGGAGTCTTGTGTCAACCCACTTAGATGTAACGCTCTATATGCGTGTATCCTGTTGAGCCTGCAGGAATTCGCCGGTTAGCTGTATTTCCCCTCCTTTTTCTCATGCAGTTGGCCTTGATTCACGCAAACGAAGCTACCAACAGACTTGCAATACTTCCAATCGATATACGAGAGAGAGAGAGAGACAAGCATTAGGTAGGTATGCAGGTAGGCACACACGGATATGAGATGAAGGGATTTTATGATTGGTGAGATCTGGCTGGCAACATCTCCTGATCTGCAAAGCGGAAAGCGACACAACCGGGCCAACAGCAGCACACACCGTACCGTCGATATCTTTACCGTTGCTCTTGGCTTTCTTCCAGCGTAAGTGGGGACATTAACATTAATTCTCCTATGTATTTGCGATAAGGCCATAAACAACAAAGGTTTGGGCCTGTGCATTTGCGGAGTTACCTACAGCTGTCTTTAGCTTCCTCTTCTCCTCCTCCTTCTCCTTCTTCTCCTTCTTCTCAATTCAACTTCCTTTTCGATTCGATTCCTTTTTAATTTACAACAACTTCCCAAACTCACCCAGACACCATCACATTTCTACATATCAACCACAGCAAATCTTACTTCCACTCGCAGTCAAGATGAGCGATCGAGGTTATTCGTACAAGAGCTCCGGCACCAACAGCCAGGTAAGTATCATATCTTAATCATCCCCCGTTCTTCATAAACATATCTGATGTTAACACTCGCTAGGGCAACCATTACTGCTCCCGGGACTATGGCAGCAGTGCCTCGAACTCTAACTCGTACCATTACTCGAACAAGTAAGTCTCTTCTCTCTATATTCACATCCGTAGAGGCTGGGGACTCCAATGCTGACTACATGTGTGTATTAGTGATGGCTCGTATTACTACTCCAACCCGAATGGTAGTACCTACCACAACGATGGTCAAGGTGGCTCTACCTACACCTCGTCCTCCGGCGAACGCACCTCGTCTGGCTATGGAGGCAGCAGCGGAGGCAGCGGCAGCGGCAGCGGCAGCAACAGCGGCAAGTAGTAGATGCTCTTTTCCACACCTATCGCACGTATGGTTAGTCGTGGACGAGACTTGAATCATACTTAGTGATAGGCGATCTACTATGCCCACGCTGATACTCGGAGGAAGGATACCCTTTGGAGGATGAATGGTCTTGTTTACCCGTCGTGTGCTTCCCGACTACCAAGTAAAGTAGACTAGTTCTAGTACCGAATCCCAAAGCAGTGGCCTCAAGTGAATACGATGCCGTCTTGATGATTAGATAATGCCCATTCCCCCTATCACGCGAAACATTCAGGAACCTTCAAGTCAAGTGACTCACTCTAGTTAGATGGAGCTTCTCTTACCTATAAAAGCCCTGAAGTGTATCGTATCGTCATCGGGACTAGAAGGAATGAGCAGCATAATACCTACGTTCTTGCAGTAAATCATCGATTAATACATTGCTATTATTGCGCCCCCCGTACCAAACCACGAAACGATGCCATCTTCAAGTCCCATCCCAACGCAAACGCCAACGTCTACCCCCGCCCTTCTATCCACCCCCTTCACACCAGATTGGCCATCTGCTTCTTCCTCTGCAGCTCGTCTATCTTTTTCTTAATATCGAATCGCAGAGTACTCAAGTTGTCAAAGTCCTTTCCCACCACAATATTTATGAACGTGTCCGTCTCCTCCAGCAAATCATCCAGCATATCTCTGCCTTGGTTCCAGATCTCGGAAAGCGTCGAGGCCACGATGAAACCAAGACGCAGAGTATCCACCAGTCTCTCCGGTTCCCTCGCCTCTCGACTGCCGAGCTTTGATTTTAATAAATCCAGCGTCGTGGCTATGGACAGCCAAGGCAGCGTCTCGTTCTTGACCATGGAAACCCGCACGCTGAACAGCACCGTAAGCGCCTCCAGGGTGTCGTGGTGGAGCGGACCTAGGGATTCTTCTAGACCTTGGTATATCTCGCGCGTGTCGCTTTCCATCAGCAGGAGATCCCGCTTGCTGCACTTTTCAATGGCCTTGCCGTTCCAGATTCCGCACAGCAGGCTCGTGACCATGACCTCGCGCCGGGTCACGAGGAGCTTGGCGTCTCTTGCCCTGAGAGTTTCGCGTTGGTGGAATTCGACGAGTTCTAGTCTGTGTAGCGCGTGTAGCAGCTCCGACTTGTCATTTTGTTCCGAGGCTTCGTTGCGCTGGGTGATGGCGGCTTTGAAGTTGAAGAAACTGTTGTCGCTGCTAGAGCTGGACGAAGGAATATCTACCCTCGCGTCTTTCTCGGCTTCGCACTCTTCGTAGATCATGGGAATCCGCAATGAAGTTGTCGACAGCATTCGAGGTAAGTCGAGAGAAATAAGCGGTTCCTCTGCCAGAGGAATGTTAGCGATCCAAGTGCAGATAATTTAGGAGATTAGAAGCGAACCTTTCTCTTTTCCTTTCTCAGGGGACTCGGTATTTTCTTCCGTCTCTGTGGGTTGTAGTGGTCTATCTTCAATGTCCATGCCTTCTCTACCTACGTTGTCGTGGACTCGTGTAGAAATCGCCTCCTTCAAAATTTCTTCCAGCTTCACTGATTCGAGTTCTGGTAACCGTGCCTCCACCTCTGGTATCCGGCGACAGGGCAGGAACGTACTGGCTCGCCGAATAAATGTCTTGAACTTAGACTGCTGTGTGTCAGACGCGACCCTTCGGTACAACGTAGGAAAAACAAGAGGATGGAGACAAGAGCTTAGGAAGACTTACATTCTCAAAGGTAAGAAGAGGTAGCGAAGTCCATGTTGACATCCAGATAGAATCGCACCACACCTTCATAGTATAAGTGTAATTCTCACCATCCTCTTCCTCGATCTCCTCACATTTTCCATACTGGTCGCCCACCAACGCGTGGAAACTAGTATCAACCTTCCACAGCTTGTGCAGTAGGTCCGACCGGCTCAACTGTGCGAAGTTCAACTTGAAAACCTCCGAAAACTCCCTGAAGTACCGTTGAATATCATATTCACGAGGCACATGAACGGGGGTCGGAGTGTCGAGTGAGTCGGGTACATCGAGAAATACCAGACCAGAGGGGTCGATACGGTTATCCGCCGTGCTGCGAAGAGCCAACAGGTCCTTTACAACCCAGGTACCGAATCCATGAGCAATAAAAACGATAGCCCGGGATGCTTGACGTCGACGACTTTGGTCCCCATCCACGTAGAATAATGGCGAGGATGGATCTTCGGCTGTTGCTGTAAGACGCCTTGAGAGTTCAATCGTAGCCTGCGAGAGCCCGAATGCCCCGTTTTGGACGAGTTGAGCCCCGTCGAACGAGAAGGTACGGACATTGGCCCAGTCTCGGATTGAGGATGTCGTAGCCCTGACCCAAGTCTCAAGTAGCTGTTGACACCTCACCTGTCGTGTTTGTGCCTTGGAGTTTGCTCTGAAACCATGGACAAGTATGATTCTAGTGATCTTGAGTCAGCCCTGGGTTACGCATCATCAACTTGGTACACCAGAACTTGGAAAAGGGATAGCGTTGCCTATGAACTTACTCGTGGGTCAAGAATCTTGTATTGGGAGGCTGAATCAGCATCGGAAGCGGTTCCTAGCTACGATTAGTTGATGAAACCATCTCGAGAACCGAATATGGGGGACATACAACTGAATTCATGATGCTAGAGAGTACCTATCATGGGCTCGTTTCATGGATTCGTTAACCTAAAGTACAGGATAGGCTATTTCGGGCTCAGGTAATAGGAAATGAACTTTCACTCTATGTGCAATATACAATTCGGTGGATGAAATAGGATTTTGAAAAACGACCTTGGAAGTCACTATTACCTCTAAATCATATCTACCTACGGGATGGGATGAAATTATTGAATTGCACCACTTAACTACCTAGGTAGACATATTCCTACCTCTATGGTCGATACAGCTCAGTCGGGACAGCATAGCTTTGTTCTATTCATTACATTGCGCTCTGAATGGGATGGAAACTCCCTCCATAGTGAGGTAGATGCCAATCTATGGCTGAAATTGTAGTTTGCATTCGCCAAACTCTCCTTTTGAGATGATAGTCATAAATGAACGAGTTGCCACCATTAATTGGTATTGGATTAGGTTAGTACCTACTTTGGCGGGATATGAACAGCAGTGTGGGAGAGTTTGTAGTGTATCATCTCATGTAAAACTGAGTCACTGGATACCTATATTCTTACGCGGTGATTATCTAGGTACTTTTTGGACACGTTAAGGTATGTCGCAACGCTCGAGACGATGCTACATTCCAGATATTTCTAGGAGAGAATGATGCCTTTTGAGGGGACATGGGAAATAACCTGCAGTTGAACAGGTCACATAGATATCGTTTGATCCCAAGTCGCAGAAGCAACTGTTTACTCACTACTAGTAATAACTTGATACCAACCTGGAATTATCTAATTTGCATGGGTATGTGAGTTACTGTATATACCTAGGCAATGTGCCCCTTTTATATCTTAGTAAGGGACATGACCAAGCATATCTCACTGCGGGGTGATAAAGATACGTAAGATGAAGCTAAAATGATATACATGCATAAAGAACTTCCTTGGGATAGAATTACTTGAATAGGTTGGTATATCCAAGAATGGTTGGTTGGTGCCGTTCCTATTTGCCTAGTGGAGAGGACTGGCGTCTCTCCGCTCCGTCTTATGCCCACTACACCGTCCGACTTCGGTGATATAGCTTGGCTAAGAGGTGTCTACTCGGGTATATGGGTAGAAGCGGCACGATTGCGAGTAGTTAATATGTCTTGCAACTGAAATCGGGATACTTAATGTGGTAGCATATCCTAGTTGTTCGTTCTCGAGCAGTTACACAGATACAGATACAGATACAGATACAGATACACATTCATCAAAATGGCTGCTGACCTTGACCTTCGTCTACCTGAACCTTTCGCGAGTATTCCACGGGAATCTTTCCTGTTTGGACCGTCGCCTATTCAGCACCTGCCGCGGATATCTTCTGCGCTCGGCGGAAAAGTTCAGGTCTACGCCAAGCGCGATGACTGCAATTCCGGATTTGCCTACGGCGGGAACAAGACGCGGAAGCTCGAGTAAGTACCTAGTTGATATAGAAACAAGAGACAGAAGTAGTTTGAGCTCACGAGGTTATAATCTTTAAGATATTTGGCTGCCGAGGCTTTAGCCAAAGGTGCCGATACTCTCGTTTCTATCGGTGGTGTGCAGTCCAACCATACGCGACAAGTTGCCGCCGTTGCCGCCGTGCTCGGACTCCAATGCGCACTCGTGCAAGAACGCTGGGTGGAGCTCACGCCCTCTTCCTCCGAGACGCAGCTCTATAGCTCCGTTGGAAATATCCAACTGTCCCGGCTTATGGGCGCCGATGCACGTCTCGAGCCTGCAACTAGCTTTGGTATTGAGCATAAGCCAACGCTGGCCCAGCTTGAGAGTGAGCTCGCAGCCAAGGGTCGCAAGCCTTACTACATACCCGCGGGAGCATCTGATCACCCACTAGGCGGACTGGGGTTCGCGCGCTGGGCCTTGGAAGTCGAAGCCCAGGAGAGGGCGAGTGGAGTATTTTTTGACACTGTAATTGTGTGCGCCGTCACGGGGTCCACGTTCGCCGGCATTGTGGCTGGCTTCAAGCTTGCGCAGAAGAAACTAGGTTCCAAGAAGAGGCGAGTCATTGGAATCGATGCCTCTGCGACGCCAAAGCAGACCTTCGACCAAGTTTTGCGCATAGCTAAGACGACAGCTGCGAAGATCGGGTTGGAGGAAAGTGACATCACGGAAGAAGATATTGAGCTGAATGATAAGTATCATGCTGGCGTATACGGAATTGCAGACGAGCAGACAATAGAGGCCATCCGATTCGGTGCGAAGACGGAGGCCTTTATCACGGATCCTGTATACGAGGGAAAGAGTTTAGCAGGAATGATGGATTTGATTCGCAAGGGCGAGATAGGGGAGGGAAGTAATGTGTTATATGCACATCTGGGAGGACAGTTGGCGCTGAACGCGTATCCCTCCATTGGTACCCAGTAAGATTCTTGCCCCTTGATGGTGTTACCAGATATTATTTCATTTTGCGTGATTCATTATCTATCGTGATCCCTAACTGAGTCGTCATAAGGCCTAACTTTCTTTGACATGATAATGTAGTATAGCCAGACAAGATCAGCGTACATACAGCAATAGCACACTTATACCATTTGCGTATATACACCTGTTCTGTCCAATCTGGACGTAACTATTACATCCCTGTAATAGTCAAAGTCGAAGTATCAAGGTGACTTCCTAGAATGTCTCGTTGTCTTGTCTTGTCTTCTCAGCTCGTCTCAAAATACGTTCCGACTTGTTTGCGATCGGTCTCGCTGGTCCCGCGCGCCAGGTCCGTAAAAGTCCATCCGGCGTTCCTCAGTGGGAGTTCCAGCTAAGCTACCCAAAGCATCGCTGTCGCGTCTGGGACGATCCGGCTCGTCGCGGTAGACCTCGCCGCCATTCTCCACCACCTCTCGTTCCATCAACTGAATGCGCTCGTTGGCCTTGTTCTTCTTGCCAAAGGCCATTCGAGAACGAGAGCTCTTGCCAACACCATATCCGCGCTTACGGGACATGAGGTTCGCAATATCGATCTGGCGAGCCTTTTTATTCCAGATACAGGTTCCGATGACAACAATTCCAACGAAAGCAAGCGCGATGGGTAGAGCAATAGCCAGCGCCAGCTTGTCGATCGATTTGCCGGTATCAGGCTGAGGACCGGGAACCTGGGTAATTAAAACCCTGGGGCCTTTCATAATAGTGCTGGAGTTTCCATTCGTGGTCAAGGTAGCGAGCTGCAGAGTGATGTTCTTGGCTGACTGGTGCTTCAACAAACTGTCTTCGACCTTGTAGCTCCAGAATCCCCAAGAGGCAGACCATTTGGGTGATTCAAAAGCTTGGTCGGTAATCTCGCCCGTGGTTTCGTTAAGGTAGTTCCCCTGAACTAAAATAGTGGTATTTGCGACTGTGAAGTACGAGGAATCCCAAGTAACTATGTGGCATGTTAAAAAGACACTACAGTAGTAGAGCTAGACTATTGGGGGACATACAGTAATATGTGGTACCGGAATATAACGGTGTTCCGTCACTCGGCTGACACCATGGCGCATTATCGCCGTCCTTGTTGTGGCAGACTGGAAGGGAGCCGGCGTCACCACCGGTTGCAGTAGCCATTGGGGCTGTCCCTGTACTGATAGATACTTTCCCATAGCTGGTTTCGGTGAAGACGGTGGCTGTTAGGTCATGGGGAGCACCTGAGATGATAGTAGGAGTTCCGCTGATGGTAGTCGAAATCGGCGTGACAGTGCTCGGTGTGCCATCTTCATTTACTGTCACCCACGGCTCGAGGGCAGAGTCTGTTTCTCTAGGACGGATATTTGGTACGGCAGATGCTAATGAGCATAGCAAGGCGGCGCCAACTATAGGTTTGGTCGCGTACATGATCGTATATACGCCTAATCCGTCAGATATGGCATACAAGATGTATCGCGGTCGCGGGCGCGGAAGACTCGGAAGAAGGCGAAGACGGACTTCTATTTCGCGTTCCAAAGATCAAAGTCAGACTGGAAAAGCAATTCAAAGAGTGAATTGGATTGATTAGAGACAGAGTGCCGAAAAGAATGGGAACAGGTCGAATTGGGCACAAGTAAATGAGAAATGAGCGAGTTGATCACCAATCGAGAGTTGAAAACTTGAAAGTGGAAAGAATTTAAAAAAGAATTTAAAAACAAACAAACATTTCTTGACTTTGGAAAGATTTCCGATTGATCCATGAGGCGAAGCAGCTTGAAATTGCCTAACAAGGAATAGTGCACCAAAGCAGCTAACATGTACCTAAATCGCGCTGAGCTTAACCCCTGAAAATGAAAACCCCGCAATGTACTACTAGCCTAGCTTGGGGCGTACAGGTACTTAGCAGCAGCCTAGAACTGCAGGTGGAACGTGCCGAAAATTAAAAATGGACTGGCGTCATGCAGGAACGCGATCCAGCTGTAGTGTAACCTTTAAGCTCAATCGGCTCGGTGTCGGCTAACTTCGGTTGAACTTGTTTCTTCAACTTTCCAACTTCAGGTAATAACCTACCTACCTCTTACCTAGAGTAGGTACCTACGTAGCTCTAGGCATCGAAGCCCAAGTAGCACAGTATCAAGGATAATTCTTGTAGCAGCAACTTCATAAATGATCGTACGAAGCCCATTAACGAAGCGCCCGCCAAACTACCTAGGTAGATATAATGTTCATGAAAGAGTCTTAAACGGGCTGACTACACACTCGACAGTAATAACGTATGGTCACATTGACTCCCCCTGATCACTTCAGTTGTGACTTTGCTAGGACAACGTATCACTCAAGTATGACTCGGAGAATACCAATAATGAATATGTCCTCGTTGCAAGACTTATTCTGACATACAACGTGTTTTGGAACATACTAGTGACCCTCACGGACATCAGAGAGCCTTTTTGGAGTGGACGCTATTCAGCATTAAGTGATGAATCACACATCTACACGTTCTAGAATATTCAACCACAATCAACAAGTTCTATTTAACAAGTATGAACCTGTGGTGCTCTCTTCTGCAGTTGGTATTCCAAACATGAGTTACACATCACTTACTATCTTCTCCTATTTTCTAACTCATCACTAAAGAAATCCACGTACCCATCCTGCAACATCTCTAAACCAAGACCAACAATAGTCAGCCATGGATCTCAGTCGCGAGATACCAGAAGGAGGGATAACCCACCCTCGTACTGTATGGATAGAAATATCAAGAATATCCCTTACAGCTCTGAAAACATATCTTGAGCGCTATTTTCCTGGTCGGTATAATGTACAGGCAAGTGGATATTGGAATATATCACATACACCTAAGTGGCACTAATATAATTACAGATATTACGAGGCAGATACGTGATTATCATTACGCCTCGATCTACATAATTTGCAATCGACATGAAACATCGGCGGGAATCACGCGTTTAGAATGACCAGCATAAACTTATCAAGAAAGGTTGAATGGATTAGAAAATATAGACAAGTACTTCTATAGTAGTCAGACACTTAACATGCAATTTCGTTGGTAGAAATCTGCCATTTTATACCTTGCATATGTCCTCTGCATCGAACTGCGTCCTGACCTTTTGCTCATATCGTGCATTCAATGAACAGATCCACCTAGTACCCTCCGCAGTATTCCAATCATGTATGTGCGAGGTATGGTTCCCACATGACTCTGCAGTCGCATAGCGGAGCCCCTGAGATGTCTCGTTTGCCATTATCTGGATGTAGCCGGTAGGTTTACTAACTTCGTCGTTTCGGCGGAGGAGAATAGCTCTCCGGGCTATGCGGACTTGGGCGTTTGTGACGCAAGATTATCTGCACATCATCGTCGCTATCGTCGTCACCTGGGTTGCCTAAGCTTGGACTTGCTTTATTTTCGAAGATCGTCGGCTTGGTGGTGGAAGATCCGAATAGTTCGAGGCGGGGTCCCCATAGCCCGGCGAGATGCAAGACATTCAGCAGAATCGGGGAACTTCGAGTATCTCCTTTCTTGGGCTTGTAGGCTGCCGCAATTGCTTCGTAAAGATCACCACATATTTCTTCGCAAATAATCTTTGTTTGGGGGCATTCGGAGCCACCAGTCTGGGTTTCAACTCTCATTCCTTGAATGATTACTCGAATATTTGCAGTTGTGGTCTCGAGGAGGATTGCTGCAATAGGCTCCCAGGAATCTTGTTGATAAAGGAGGCCTCGAGCGATACATTCCGATTTGATACTTTCCGCGAGGTCCTCGCACGAGACAACAAGATCGACACACTCGTCTACCCATCGAGGGGTATCAGGCATCTTTGAAGATGGCATGAGAGGGCTAGTCAAGTCAGGCCCGAGTTGTGGCTTCACTACTGACTCTCGGATATTATTAAAGGTTGCTTTCATACTCTCGCTGTCGAATTGAACCGAGTCGTCATATGTCTCCCATGCAGCCAAAGCGTCTGCCACCTAGGCTAGCGGAGTTATGGGGGATTGAAGGGCCTCGTTCTTTTTCTTCCCCTTCCTACGCTGGCCAGCTGTGCACTTCCTTCTTGCCGCCTTTCTTGCAGCGATGAGCTTCAAGACGAGGTAGAGGGCGCAGTTCGGGGTGGCTAATCCACACCATTCGGTATCGATGGCGTGCTTAAAGTCTTCCAATGTTTCGTGTTGCCATAGCTCCTTTACGGAGTATGCAGCGCACAGCAAAGCTAGAGCGTTATTATAGGTTGTCGGCTCACCAGCTTCTATACCTTCGATTGGTGTCATCAAGCTACGCGCTGCGATTCCTGTGACGGGCGTATCGCTGAATAGGAAACCATCAAATTCGAGACGCAACTTGTTCACTTGGTCTGAAATCTGGACTGTCGGGTCTGTGACATCTTTCGGATTGGTGGTCATGGCTGGTCGACGGGTGTCGGGATGGTGATAATCAATATTGAAAGAATCGTATTGAATGAATGCGGATCGTCTGTTCGCTCTAACATGATTCGGAAATTTTGAAGATCAGGTTATGAATCGAAGTCGTTTCAGGTAGCCAAGCACCTGCACCTACCTTAATAATGAATGGTAGGAGGTGCCCCTTTGTCCTGAATGGCATCACCTGAGCAACAGTTGTTTGCCTACCTAACGTAAATATATCTACTTACCTGATATGTGCATATTGGTCATAGCACAAGCGATTAAGACCTTATATGGTCCTTTAGATGCCCTTTTTCTTAACAGCCCCGGTCCTCTTTGGAGGGTGTGGGCAGGTGGTGCGCAAGTCCTCCTCCGCTCCTTTACCCGCTGGGTTCGATTCCCAGGAAGTCAGTAAAATTATAGGGCCCTAACGGGGGGGAGTTTATATGTGTCTTCTAGGAGATGGCGAAGGACCCAAGCACCGCCCAACCAACCTTTTTGTTTTTTTCGCCCTCGTCGCTGTATGCGTTCATTTTATATATAGCGTTTGTCATAATCTCCCTCACTGCGATAATTTAAGGGGGACAGCCGGTCGGTGAAAGGCGACGGCGATAGCTGGACAACCTCAGGACTTTAGTTCGGACACTAAACATTGGGCACACATTAGAATTTATTTCAGGATCGTAAAAGAAACCAATATCATAACAATTTCAATAACCGAGCACCCATTGATAAAACCACAGGCGATCTTGACGACTCACCGAGCAGATACCATAAGCAATCTGTGAAAAGGGGTACGACGTCGATGAGTCGAAATCTCAACGACTGCGTAGGTACCTATACTGGAACGAATCACATTAACAATATTGAACGATGTTGAAGCACTCCGGATAGGTAGGCTAGGCACTTTTTGCCCCATAGGCAATCATTACTTCTTGATAATAAGTCCAGATACTTATGCGCTCATTAGCAATCATTAATCCTACAAGTCCCAGCTCATTCTCTCCAAACAAGTATTCCCTTTCCGTACAAACCAGAAACAATCCCGACGTTTCTCTCCGAGTCAAAAACAGCCGTGCTGCTACTTGGGTATTCCACACCCACGTAGAGATGCTCGAGCCCAGTCTCCTCAGTCCACCTAGAGATCCAAGAAGGTGCGCTAATTGTCTTGCACTGCTCCTGGACCGACGGGTCAGCATCAGTGAGATCCGCAGCATTGCACTGAAGTCGCGTTTTAGAAAATGTATCCAACGTGGGAGGATGGGGATGACCTGCAATATACAGAGTCCCGTCTAGAGAAATATGTATATTGTCAACCCAGTAGGGAAGTCTTATGTTAGATTGATAAGTAAGACTTAGTGGTGATGTGTTGGTTGAATCTTGGGAGGTAGTAATAGTGTAGAAGTACACTCCTGGTTTGCTAGTAGAGGCTACAGCGACTGTGGTCTCATTTAGAAAACCGATACCATTTGCAAAGGGAAGACGAGCCAAAACAATAGCTTCAACAGTGCTTGAAGGGTCTTCTAGAAGAGACGATAGGTCGACATGTACAACAGAGGCCAATGGGAGGCCCAAGTAGGTCTCTAGCTTTCCGAGAAGCGGATGCTTCTCTAGGATGAAGTAATGATCATTCGTGATGAGAAGTTCATGGTTGTTAATGAGAGTAAGTGCATTTGGTGCATAAAGAAGGGGATGCCGAAGGGTCCGGAAATGCTTCGCTGTCCATGTGGCTAGATCAAGCTTGAATAACTCGATGGTCGAACCACTCTTTCGGTGGTTGACAACAAAAAGTGTCGAGCTCTCTTCATCGTAAGCCATACCCAAAGTATGAAAGTCTGTCTCGGGCTCGTAGTCCAGAATATCGAAGCGCCTCAAGTTGTCCGAGTCTTGCGTATTGGCCTCTTTGTAGTCATAGCCATATATCTCAGCACCGGGCACAGGCCCTGGCGAGAAGATGCCCTACCAAATGTTAACCGTGAAGAATATGTGTTTTATATAGTACTTCCTCGGATTTATCGCATGTAAGTAAAAGAAGAAAAACTGACCTACCATGACGGTATTCCAAGACTCTCTTCCGGGATCGCAGGATAAGATGGCTACTCCCTTAGACGGAATAAGGACGACATCTTCGCAGCTACGAAATGAATCCCTGAATTTGATCTCATGTGATTTCAAATTATTGATGCGTAACAGCTTTTCAGGTGCGTTACCCAATAATATTGTTAATCGGAAATAAGTATCATAGAGACTCGGCAGAAGTGCAGCCAAAGCCACCACCAACTTGACGATGTTAGCACATATATAATTCCACCAAGTTGAGCATGTTCTACTTACAATTGTTATTTTAAAGGCCATTTCTATCTACATCGATGTGACATGAGGTGAATATGGTAGATAAGTGACGATGAACCTGCCTCGGAGTTTGTAGAAAGGCGAGAGGCGGATGAAGCACTAATGTGTCAGCAGCACATGGGTTGGGCACTTTAGCGAATATAGAAACAAGCCGGGATTGGCTTAATGTTGCCAAGGGGTTAGCTAATCGTTCTGCAGTGTTCCCCTATTGTGGTTGTGATCCGCTGTAGCATATGCGTTACGTACGATCTGCCTCTTCAAGGGATGCAAACACATATTATATACCCTCCTTAAATGCCTACCAATGGCTCATTGCGAATCCTGCAGACTAACCAATATAGCCCTAGTCATGATCGAGTCACCCCACCGAGTTACACTGCCCGGGATTTATGTGAACGAACGACAAACTAAAGATATGAGCGTTTCGGTAGGCGGTCCAGCATCGTGACATTTTGACGAAGTTGCGGTTTGAAACCATTAGGTAACTATATTCTTGTCATTAAAGAGTTACTATTGACATGAAAACACGTTCCTATGATAGTAAAGCTCAATGCCATGGAATGAATTACAAAGTACCTAGTTAGTTATAATTTATCCAAGTCAAATGCAAGGGATTTCTCGACCTGAAGGATTAACAAAACGAAGAGAAACACGAACATTGCTGATGTTCCACCTCAACCCACAAGAATCGCGTACGTTTCGGTCTTATCGGATACGTACGTACTGCATAACGAACCATGACTAAAACGGTACCATCTATTCGCTTATGAAGTTTCTCAATCGCTTCCTTAGAATAAGGGGGAGTAAGCAACCCAGAACTGCGGAGCCTGGGAGCTCAATAGACCGTGACGGCACTGACAAACCCATTCTTCAGAACCTCGAAAACCAAACCAGGGAAACCATAGAGTGTCGTAGTAGAATCTTCGCCCCCGTCCAATTTCTTGGCTGCAACTCCTCCGCTGCTATCTTCCCAGCCTCCGAGGAACTCGCAACTGCTCCCGGGACTATCTCCCCATCCCCTGTTCAGCACCATTCCGCGCTGACGTCCTTTGGCGTCTTCTGACGGGTATGTGCTTTTCCACTCTTCCCTAAGTCGCTCTTCGATCTCATCAAATGGAGTCTCGGAATCTACGACTTCGTTCGCGTCGTCGGTTGGGAGATATGAAATCTCCCAGCGACAGCGACGGTGTCGATTGAATGGGTACGAGCCGGGTACATTCGCATGTAGAACCACTTTCGTAGCTACTAGTCGATCTGCAGTGCTGTTCTTGAAGGGACTGGCCCCAGGTACTTCTTTACCGTTCGACGCCAGCACTTGGGAGGGCGGCGTCTGTGAAATAGGCTGCGGTGGTGAGACCAAAATGTCGAATCCCATGTGGAAATAATTATAGAAACATTCCCCTGATACATTTCCGACAAGATCGTCTTCAACAGCTTCATCGTCAGAGTCATCCGACCCGGTATGTGCTGAAGATTGGTCCGTGTCAGTTAGATCCTCGGGGCGCCTGTAGTCACCACCATTCGATCTTGACCTGCTATGACTTTGACTTGCGGTGCGCGCCTTGTGGATGTACATTCTCTGGTCGTTTTTTCGATAAATGGCATCGGGCGGGCCTAGCTCTGCCACCAAATCCTGGGGTGTCGTTACTCCTAGATTAATCCACATGGACGAGCTGGTCCACTTCCTGAACAGCTGCAGTCTCCCACCGCCATGTATCTTGACCAATGAAACCTCGTCGGGAACGACCTCCTTACTCTTATTGAATAGAAGTGTCGACTTGACGCTGGGGAGAACTTCGTCCCACAGTGTCTCGCGAGCATGAGCCCATGACTTCCCACTAAATACAGCGACCGAAGTAGCGGTTTGGCTCGCGGACGAAGAGAGCAAGGACACGACGTCCTTGTTTGGAGAATAGCTAGACAGAGGTAAGGGGAAGCTAAAAGCCACACCGGGGTAAGATAGAATGTACGTTCCTACAGCATCGCCCTTCCCGACATTGGCGGGAGGTATGTACTCTCCGGCGTACGTTGGACCGAACAGGCGGTGGTAGATGTTTCTAAATGCTGGGCCGGTTGTAGCATCACCTCCTGACTTAGGGGATCCTAGCACTCCCTGAGGATTTACGGGCTTAGCGATTTCCTTATCTTGGTATGTGATTCGATTTTTGGAAAAGTCGATGACTTCTATAAGGCGGAGTCGCTGCTCGGGGCCATCGAAACGTAATCGAATACCGTTTGCGGGAAGATTCAGGATGGCAGGTTCTGTTACAGGTTCGGCGGCGGAATAAGAAAGATCTAGCTTGGGGAAACGTTGAGGCTCGGCTTTTAGTCGTGTCAAGGTCTCGTGGAGCGAAGCGCCGAGTACTGCAAATCGAAGTCTTTATCAGTATAAGAGACTCTTGCGTGTCATGTTATCTACCTATGCACTTACCCAGGAAGCCTAATCCAATATTGGGATAGAGAGGGGCTGCAAAAAGAGACATATTGGTAGTTGAGCGATACACACAAGTTTTGCTCACAAAGAAATAGTACAGTAATAAGAGTTGCTCAGCTGCGATGGGTTGAGCAGCAATCAGCCAGGACCGGTTGAATCCATGAAGAGCAGGATCAAGTTATTTAAAAACACACTCATACAGAAAAAGGATAGATGATTAAACCATGGTAGAAGGAGTATGGGTGTGGGCGATGATTAAGTTTGGCTTTTGTCAAACCGTCTGCGTCTGCGTCTGACTTCAGAAACCGGGTGAGCACAATGAAAGAGGGAGAGTTGGAGAGATGAGGGAGGTGTCATATGCGCTGTGGACGTCATTTGATGCATTAAGTAAGCTGAGTTAGGCGTTGGGTAGGCACTACCTACCTACATAGGTACCTACTGTACTGTGTACCCAGCATGCGCATTGCTACCCCGCGATGATCAAGCTGCGAACAAGGAGAGGTCAAGGACAGGGATTGTTATCGGTACAGTACATAGGTGGGGGTACTTTCGCTTTCTCTTATCAGTTGCACTAAACGGTTGCTACAGTGACCACACGAACTTTCTATTGACATTTTTAGTGGGAACTAAGTGGAAACTATGAGAGAAAGAGAAGGCGGTCGCGTCTTGTCTTGTTCATGCCGGTTCTTACACCTGCGCCTGCGTTAACCCCAGTCCCAGACCCAATCCTAATCCCTTACAAGTTATCTACCTACAGCAATTCGTACTTACAACATTAACATCACCGACAAACACGTACTGCTTGTTATCTTCCCCTCCACAGGTACATCTCCAATTGCTACAACATAGCAACTCGAGATTAGTTTTTCTATCCCATCTTGTTGACAACGTAATACGATGATCAATTGATCAATATCAATCCCTTCTACCTATCCTTTTCTCCCCACGTCTTGCTTATTTGAGACAATCGGACTTCATTATTAGCTTCAGTAGCCACTTACAATATTCCTCTCGTTGCATTCCAATACGACTGCAGCAATGCAGAGCCGCTCACATCGGGGCGAAAGGCCCTCGATGGCTACCAGCACACGCTCTGGTGTTGCTGGGCGCTCTGGAATACGACCACCCTCAAATAGAGCAGCATCCCTCCGAAATCCCACCCTCAATCATCACCATGCCGCAGTTGCTTCAAGAATTGCTAGAACTGCCGCCCCATCTCCAGCTGAATCGCTATCGTCTACTGCCACCACAGGAACCAAGCGTAAAGAGCGCGAATTTGAGATCGAAACCAGCGTAGAGACAAACATTGATGTCGTCGTCCGATGCCGAGGCCGCAACGAGCGAGAAGTAAAAGAGAACAGCGCTGTAGTTATTTCGACCGAGGGCGCAAAAGGCAAGCTCATAGAGTTGTCCATGGGCCCCAGCGCACTGAGCAACAAGACATACAATTTCGACCGCGTCTTCTCCCAGGCCGCCGACCAGAGCATGCTTTATGACGATGTTGTCAAGCCCATATTGGAAGAGGTATATCAGAACGAATACCCCCTACCGAATATAAGTACATTGCTAACTAGGTACGCTAGATGCTTCGAGGATATAACTGTACTATATTCGCCTACGGCCAAACGGGCACTGGTAAAACCTACACCATGTCAGGAGACATGAACGATACTCTGGGTATCCTATCCGACGATGCTGGAATCATCCCCCGAGTTCTCCATTCGCTTTTCAATAAGCTAGAAATGGAAGATGCCGATAGCTTTGTCAAATGTTCCTTCATTGAGTTATATAATGAAGAACTTCGAGACTTGATCTCTGCCGAAGAAAGCACCAAGCTCAAGATTTTTGACGATACATCCCGCAGGGGTCACGCGACGACGGTTGTCCAAGGCATGCAGGAGTCCCATATTAAGAGTGCGGCAGACGGCATCAAGCTGTTGCAAGATGGTAGTTTGAAGCGACAAGTAGCTGCTACTAAATGCAACGATCTAAGTAGTCGAAGCCATACCGTGTTCACTATCACAGCCTGCATCAAACAGACCGGTGAAGACGGCGAAGAGTATGTCAGCGCCGGAAAACTAAACCTTGTGGATCTAGCTGGAAGCGAAAACATCCAGCGATCCGGAGCCGAGAACAAGCGAGCTGCAGAGGCTGGTCTTATCAACAAGAGTCTGCTCACTCTGGGACGTGTCATCAACGCGCTGGTTGACCACAACTCGCATATCCCCTACCGAGAATCCAAGTTGACCAGGCTGCTACAAGATTCGCTCGGTGGTCGCACCAAGACATGCATTATCGCCACTGTCTCGCCGGCGAAGAGCAATCTAGAGGAGACGATATCGACACTCGATTATGCTTTCCGAGCAAAGAATATTCGGAATAAACCTCAAGCAAATCAGAGGATCAACAAGGAAGCATTACTCAGAGAATTCACCCACGAGATTGAGCGGCTAAGAAGCGAGTTGATAGCCACACGTCAGCGAAATGGTGTCTACTTATCGAACGAAAGCTACGAGGAAATGACGGTTGAGAGCGAATCACGCAGGATCCAGAACGAAGAGCAGGCCGCCAAGATCGAGACCCTCGAGTCCAACTTACGCAACAAGGTGCAAGAGCTCCTTTCCCTGACTTCGAGCTTCATGGGCTTGAGAAAAGACCACGATGCCACCAAGGCGCAACTGGACGACACGCAGGAGGTCCTTGAACAGACCGAGCTTGTGCTAGAAGCCACCCGCAAGACTCTTGCGGAAGAAACTCACTTGCGCAAGGCACACCAGAAAACCGAGGAGCAGATGCAAGCCATCGGCGGGGAACTCATTACCACTATCCAAAGAACCATAAAGGATGTGGGGAGTCTGCGTGCCAAGAACAAAAGAAAGTCGGATCTTCAGTCGCTAAACCGTACCAACTGGAAGGCAGCACAAGGCGAGGTTGCAGATGTGACTTCAATAGTAGAATCCCGGGTGGAGGAGTTTCGAGATGCACAGCGACAACATATGTCAAGCATTTCGGAACGAATGCAATCATTCGTTGAAGGAGAGTTACAGAAACTCTCTTCTACGCAGTCATTTCTTGACCAGAATTTGGAGCTCTTCGCTCAATCTAAGAAAGAATTGATGGAGCAGAAGCAAAAGTCTAAGGATGAGATGGACGAGGTTCTTGAGGAGATCAAGGTTGTTCGAGATCACATCAAGGATAGGGTAGGCGAGAGTCTTCAGGCTATTGCGACTGCCGCCGAGCGAATAGCACAGGACGTCCTTAGTGAACTAGGTGATTTCCACAGCCAGCTACACTCCTCATACTCTTCGCTGGGGAAAGACTTCAAGTCAATCTTCGAAGACCTCCTGATGCACATAACCTCCCAGAAGAAGGAGTCCGACAGTCTCAGGGAACAACTTCAGAGCGCTAACGAAACCATCGTTCAATCTAATACATCCATCTCTACGCAGCTGCAGGATGTCATCAACGACGAACGACGACAGGCAGCAGAGGAGCGACGAAATCTTCTAACCCAAATTACGACATTGATCAACACTCAGGCCGAAGCTCAGGAATCGCGCTTGGCTAACAAGGCTGTCTCCATTCAACAAAACGTGAAGGCGAATAGCACCGCCTTAGAAGGCAGCATGACCCAATACTCACAAGGAATGGACGCCTGGAATGAGAAGGAGACTCAACTTCTTGATCAAGTTGCGATCTCGCGAGAGACATTAAAGAATAAGCTAAAGGATGACTGGACAGTAAGTAACCTGGGTCGATTCTTTCCGATGTAGATACTAATTAAATGGTAGACCGCAAACAACCACAGCACCTCGATCCAGGACACTACCAAGTCGGTACACGCGGAAACAGTACGCGTAGTCGATGAACAATTAAAGGACCTCGATGAGCAGATGACATCTTTGGATGATTTCGTCACCCGCGCCCGATCTCAAAATGCTTTGCATCATGATCATCACTCGGATTCAGTGAAGGGCCTGGCTAACACTGTTGAGGGTTCGTATGCTAACATTGCCGACCACTTCAAAACTACCTATTCCAGGGTCCAAGATCTTGATTCAAATATGAACAGCGACATCCATAACGTACAGGACTCTTTGGAATGCGTGCCAGAAGACCTTTGCCAGCCACTATCAGATCTCCGAGAGGACATAAACAATACAACGTTGCGAGAATACCAGCCGACGGGAGATACGCCGCAGAAGACGACATACGAATACCCTACAGAACTTCCAAAAACCGAGGTGCACGAGGCGTTGCTTAGAAAGTTGCATGGAGAGCCGTCGCCTAGTAAAGCTAAGATCTTCTCTGATGCAGACCCAGCCCTTTCAGCGAACCGGTCACCAACTAGGCCATACGCCTCAGAAAGCACGTTTCCGCATTCTGATCGGGACCACAACCCACTTTCAATGAGCTTACGAGAGGTACATCCAAACCTTAACGCTGGTAGCACGCTTAGCTTTGATACTCGCGCCAATGCCACGGTCCATGGATTCAGCACTAACATGGACACCAGCTTGGTAGAAACGGCCGTCAACGAGGACGGGGACTTCACAATGCCGCTGTTGAAGAAGAGTAGAACAACGCGATCATCCAAGGTGGGCAAGAAGGTAGCAACTGCCGAGGGAAGAGAAAACATACCGCTCCTCTCATCAGTAATCCCTGGAGGCGGCAGAGAAGTCTTTTCGCAGAGCGTTGCCAGAAGAAAGAGCCCGAGGCTAAACTAAATAGTTGGTCTCGAGAAAGGGGGACATAGTTTGGCAGGAAGGTTTATTAAGGTTTGAATTTTGGGAGTTCTCTGGTATGGTGGCGAAGGAGGTGTCTGTGTGTCCGCTGCCAACAGGCTGGCTGAGGTCAGTCCCGACTTGGTACATTTTGTCTGAGAGTTGTCTTCTCGTCTCAGGTCATCGGCTTAACCGGTATGCTAGATACCCCTTGATTTTAGGATGTCCTTTTCTAGAACAGGAATCAAAATTAGGCAAATTCCCCAGTTCAATAATATCCTTGCCCCTATCTTAAACACCCTTTTAGAAACTAGTCTACTTACCTAGGTAGGTATTTGATGAAATTCGTTCTTACCTTTTCTCCCCTTTTTCATCCCATCTTGCCCTTTTGTCTACCACATGGGCGCCAAGTGTAAGGAGCGTTCACTCTAGCGCATGTCCAGTCTCTAGCTACATGGTGTTGGACAAGATGGCTAATAGATAACTCCCAGACATGGGATGAAATATATGTCAGATGTTAACCTAAGAACCCATATTCATCCTTATCGAGCCACTTTTCCAGTTTCGAGGCTCTTTCCACCCCCCTGAGGTTATACTGTACCGTCCAATAGCATCCGCCGATAGCTGAACAGTTGCCTTGTGTCACAAATCGCTTACCTTGTCTTCGACCACATCGTTTTCGACAGTCGCGTCCTCCTCTCAAATCGTTCCAGTCCAAATCTTACCGCCGTCTCTGTCTCCGTCTCCTTTTCAATAACAGCTGGACACCATCATATTCACTTTACTTCCGCCGTTACCTTCTCTTCTTTTTTAATATTTAAAGGTAGACATTTTCTCCCAGGGCATTTCCTTTTTCTTGCCCATCTACAACTATTTCATTCATCTCAACACTCGGCTGGATCACCGAGTTGCCAAGAATTCAGCAGCCTCAAGTGAAAAAGACAGCCACACTCCTTGACACCTCTGATATTCGACAAAGCATCTTGCGCCGGATAGCACTCACCCATTACCTTCCCTTCTTAATTCAACATCATCAGCTATTAGTCGATAAGGAAAGAGCTCTTATCGCTCTTACGCGTTAGGAACTCGATTTGCGCTCCAGGCATTTACGACTACTACCTTGATTCTTTCCATTTTGATATCACCTCAACCACGAAACCTCGCAGCCACGATGGCTACCCTCGGCGACCAGGCTCTGGTCTACATAGAACAGCAAGGCCAGTGGCTTCCCGTGCCTGGCGACTTTGACCTCAAGGAGAACAAAGACAACACTCTCTTCTTCCTCGAGGATCCCAATGATCCACTCAACGTGTCTCACGACGTAGTCGTCTGCGTTGTATGTGGCGGCGTGTGCAAGCCTAACGTGAGTTCCCTGGTTCTTTACGTTACTTTATCTAACGAAACCTCCACCCACATTTCATCTATACCGATCTATCTTATTCACAACCCCTTTCCCTTTATTTATTTACCTCATCTTACTAACACCATTCACTATCTAGACAATCTCGCCCTTCTCCTCTGTGGTAGCTCCCCAGCGTATCGACTGGATGCACCCGTGGCTCATCCAAGCCAAGGAGAACTTCATGGCATGGTGCAAGCAGCCGTGGACGGCGAAGGCCTACAAGCGCTCCGACAACAAGGTGTTGGAGCTCATCGCCGTTGACCAGTTCTTCGGCGGTTCAGACGGATTCTGCAGTAGCCAGCACGGACGCCAGCCCATCGACACTTACGATTCAGAGATGCGCCTCCCCATCCACGGCCCCTGTCTAGAGCTGGCAACCGTCTTCTGCGCGCACCAGTCGCGCTTCGAGATCAACTTTCGCGATTTCCTCGGCAGCAAGAACGACGGTGTGCCCACGAGCATCGCGCACCTGTACGAGATCTGGATGAAGCGCGCGCTGATGGCCGACATTAGCTACCTGGGCCCTATGCGTCGCCCCATTCCCGATCCGAACGATTACTTCGGCGCGGTCGTCAAGCGCGACGTGCAGCAGTACATCATCGCAGCTAGAAGCTGTGTGGGCGGTCTGCTCCAAGAGGTTGATCCTTCGCCGGACCGCAAGCGAACATCGCTGACCATCCTGTCGCATGCTGTGGCCGTCCCTGAGGACATGAACTGCCCCACTCCAGAGCTTGCTGAGCTGCAAACCCGCTTCCAGGATCTTCCGCCGGAGATGCAGTGGAACATCGAAGATACCATGGAGCCCTTCAACGACCTTGGACCCGCGCAGCTGGTTTGCACCCGGGTTCTTCCCAACTCGTGGTGGAAGCAGCAGCTGTTCGAGCATCGTCTGTTCCCCTGGCTCTACGACCTGGATATCTCGTACGGCCAGGTGCTCCCCGTCATTCGCAATTCCAAGGACGTGGATGTCGACTGGGAGCTTCTCTGCCGCCAACTGGCCCAGCCTGATGTCTTCCAGGAGGGCGGTATGCTGCATGGACGCAAGTACCTCGAGAACCGCCACCGCATCTGGCGTCTCCTGGACAGCGCCCGCCTTGGACACTTTCTTTCCAAGGATAACTTCACCCAAGGTTAGATACCTCAACACTACACTGCATTAAGAGTTGATCATGCTACGGCCATGGATTCCCCATACACAGTTGCTGGCCTTTGTATCGGGGATTACCTTCGATCTTGAGGAGGGAACCCATACATACCACCAACAAACTCAACTCCATAATACAGTCTTAGGTATTGCCTCTAGGCAGGAAGAGCATCATTTATTACGTACGACTACGTTCGTTGCTTTTCGCGGGGATCTTGATATGACGGATGGGCATTACTAGAATAGCTACGGCTGTTTTAGTCAAAATCTAGGATCCATAGTTTCTGCCTCCCCGGCAATTATGAAATAATAAAAAATACCTACTTTTTACGTGCATTCCTGGTTCCTCTTTATGTCGCTGAGCTATTTCCATGTGAGGCGCTCTTCATGCGGTTTGTATCAACGCAACGCTTCGAACCTAAGGGGGTACCTACCTATGTAAATTTACTGTATTCGCAAACGCCCTAATGTTCACTCAGCGTCCTAGTTGTTTCATATATGTAATACTTGGCGAAGTAACATTAGATGGGGTATAGGCAAGGTTGTGTATTATTCGTCACGTACCTAAATCATTCCATTCCACATCATTTTAGGTATCTAACGTATTATACAAGTCAGGCAAGCTACCTAGGGTCTGGTTATATACATCGAATATCCGCAATGATGCTAGTGTACATGAGAATGCTCACTCACTACGTCCTCGCATCGCTGACACAGGGTGTCCTCTTTAGGAGCAACATAACGCCAGCAGCGTGGACACTTGGAGTGTTGAGGAGGTAAGACCGTCACTGTCCCCTTTGTGTCGCTGACCTCGAATTCCCGGCTGTAGAACCATTCTGGATTCGTCGGAGCGGCTGTATTGATATCAACAGAAGAGACGACGAACATAGCCTCCAGTTCATCAGAGTAAGATTCCAGCACTTTCAGCGTTGGTGCATCCGGAACATCAAGAATCACTGAACACTGAAGAGACGAGCCCAAAACCTTGTCACCTCTAGCAGCCTCGAGACCTGATTTGATAGCGGCGTGAACAGACATTAGTACTGGAATATCCTTCTTTAGAGAGTCGAGATTGAGGGTAAGACGGCTGGGATCAATGATAGGTCCAGCGTAGAGTTGGTGGAGAGGGTGAACTATGGATCTGTTACACAATGTTAATCTAGTACACTAGCAGTCACTACAAGGGATTGCGAAAAAAACCTACGAGTCTGCCTTCATCCATTCAGGTCGGTGGTCCCAAGCTTCCTCCACAAGCAACGGGGTCATAGGAGACAACATTCTTAGAAGACCAGTGAGTAAAGACTCGAGGACGCCACCGCCATCCCCGCAATAGAGTCTGTCTTTCGATGCCTCGAGGTAAAAAGCCGACAAGTCGTTCGTGATCCAGCGATTCAATGCGGCGAATCCCTTGAAAAACTCATGGTTATCAAATGACTTGCCCACTTCCTGCATTGTGTTCTGAAGTTGTACGATAGCGATATGGTCTGTTGTAGTGAGGGGCGCCGTGCGAGCAGATTCGTGCAGCGAGCCGAGAAGCATCTTTACGGTCGTGCGATACTTGATCAGTGCTGTATGAATGGCGCTGAGTACGGGAACGCCAATAGCTACATCTCGAGTGTAATCACTACTAGCGACCCACAGCCTTAGCGCATCCGGGCCTAAAGTGTCGTATGTGGGTTGACCCTGGGCTGCTGCTTTGCCTTTCTTTTGTTTGACTGGTGGTAGGAGGGTGCCGTCAATCACATGCTGCGGCTCTATGATATTCCCCAGGGATTTGGACATCTTCTTGCCGTCTTGATCTAGGGTGAATCCATGGGTGATCAATTGCTTAAAAGGGGCGCCCTTCTCGAAGGCGACGTTGGCTTGAGCTCCTGCAGCAATACGGGTAAGAAGACTAGACTGAAACCAACCACGGTGCTGGTCAGACCCTTCCAAGTAGACGTCTGCGCGACCGGGCATCATCGTCCAACTGCTCCCACTGTCGAACCATACATCCATGGTGTCCAATCCTCGTCGGTATATTTTTTCGCCTCTTAGCGAAGGTGGAATCCAGGCCATCTCGTCTTGAGCGTCCGACCACCAGGCGTGGGTTCCCCGCTCTCGAATGACAGATATGATATGTTCGACGACGTCTTCGTTCAAGACGGCCGCGCCTGTCTCGTCATACAAAGCCGGAATAGGGACACCCCAAGCGCGCTGTCGCGATATGCACCATTCGCTTCGGCCCTGAACAAAACTCTCCAGTCGCTTCCTACCGGACTCCGGCATGAATCGAATATCGCTAAGGGAAGATAAGGCCTCGTTTTTGATAGACGCAACATCAGCGAACCATTGCTCGGTCGCACGGATAACCACAGGCTGCTTCGTCCGCCAATCGTAAGGATACTTGTGTTGGTACTTTTCCACATGTAGAACGTCCAAGTATGGTTTGAGAAGATCGAGAACATGCTGGCCGCCGCCTTCATTCACCGAGGGCGCCGACAGCAATACTTCGGGCGAATCTGGGAAAGCATCTTGTGTGAACTTTCCTTGATCATCTATGGGAGCAGCCACAGGTATACCAAGAGATCGGCAGACTTCATAATCGTCAAATCCGTGACCAGGGGCAAGATGGACTAGGCCGGAACCGGAGTCTGCCGATACAAAACCGGCTTGAATTATCGGCTGCGGTAAAGCAGCCTTGCCACGAAGTCGGTTTATATATTTCAAGCCTGTTAGAGATTTACCTTGGATCGTACCAAGTATTTCGATATCCTCAGCTCCAATCTTAGAGATGAAAGTTTCGAGGCGACTCTTAGCGACCAGCAAATGGCTGTCCCCATAGCGAACAATGCAGTATTCCAAATCGTCATGCACAGCAATAGCCCTGTTTGCTGGCAGCGTCCAGGGAGTCGTAGTCCAGATAACAGCATATAATTGTCCGGAAATCTTGTCTTTCAGACGCTCAAACTCGGGATGTGTTCTCCACTCATCAGTGATGGGAAATCGGATCCAGGCGGCATTCGAAATATGATCGTCTCGGTACTCCAACTCAGCCTCAGCCAGAGCAGTCCGCGAAGAGGGAGACCAGTAGACAGGTTTGAATTTACGGTAAATCAGGCCCTTTTTGATCATCTGCTGAAATAAACGGAGCTGTCGAATCTCAAATGCGGCATCCATCGTAGTCCATCTTCGATCCCAGTCGCCCATCACACCGTAGGACCTAAACCCTTTCATCTGTTTCAGAACGGTATTAGACGCCAAGTTGCGAGCTGACTTTCGAATCTCGATGGGTGTGAGTTTCGCCCCTTTTGAGTTCTCGAGCGCTTTCAACTCGATGGGGAGCCCATGGCAATCCCATCCCGGAATGTAATCTACTTGTCGACCTACGCGTATCTACGTATGAGATTCAATATCATTCCAATGTCTTCACTCGACTTCTAATAAGGTGCTCACCTTGCTGTATTTTCACTCTCAGAATCATGTCCTTGAGAATTTTATTCAAGGCATGGCCGACATGCAGATTTCCATTGGCATAAGGTGGACCATCATGAATGACGAAAGTGCTATCCGACGGGCGATTTTGCTTCTGCCACTGATACAAGTCATCGGCACATCGTTGAATATACTGCTCCCGGAGTTTGGGGAGAGGCCTCGGACTGAACCAATTTGATCAGCATTGTTTGAGATTTAGAAGACTTAAATCAATTTACCTACGGAAATGTAGATTTTGGCAACCTCAGAGTGGTCGACCATGATTTGGACATGATAGTCTCCAGACCATCTTAATGGTTACCTAGGATACCAATAATAAGGAGAAAGATGGAAATAGGGGTGAGTGTTTTCATAAATTGTTGAAGGGGAGAAAGAATTCTCGCTATCGATAAAGCTTGAGCTTCTCGATTCTTGAATTAGGTAATAGCTGTGCTTATGTAAGTTTAGTACTTATCGATAAGTGACCTCATAGGCTCATAATTTTACAAGCAGCAGTCACTTATTGAGTTCATCACGTCTCCTTTCACATCTTCCCTTCAAAGACTTCTTCCACTATGGCACCTATTCGCAGATATCTTCGCATAACCAAGTACTCAGTCCTGGAATGTCGCATCTACCTCGATAATCCTGGACTTGCTCATACTTGGCTTCTCAACCCGAGAAACCCCGTGCTACCTAGAGTCATCGAGAGCGTGCGCCCACTCGTGCTGCCCAAGTTACGTGAAGAACGAGAGCGAAGTCGCAAGAAGAGTACCAAGAAAAAGGGGATCAAGGATGTAGTGGTCGAAGGTAGGTCGCATCGTATACATGAGTTGTAATATTCTGTTGTGGAGGTACTGTACATTATTATTGTACATTATCTGCGACGGAACAACGCAGACGCGCGCCACGAGAGAAGATCTACAAGACATCGATGCAGCAATGTAACAGATTATAGATGATTTCGAGGTATCCATCTTCCTCACCGAGACAAGCACCCGCCATGCACTTCTCACGAAACACAAGCATTTTCATGATACCACTCAGACCAAGCTGACCTCCAATTCGCGACGTCTCATTGGCGAAACCAACGAGGTACCCATCGATGTTGATGCTGCAGCGGAGCTTGGTCCTGTCTTCGGGCGTGAGGAGAGTGACGATGAGAATGCTGCCGCGGTTTTGGCCGCAATTCCCGCCACGGATGAGATCACAGCGGGTAGCCGCAGCGGCAGGCCACCCAAGCGTTCACGCAGGAATACAGAAGGAGAAACAGGCGCAGACCGCGAACCAGATGATCAGCAATCCAACCATGTGGAGATCGTATCAGACAGCCAGGACGACGAAGACAGTTTATTCGTGCAGGACGATCCAGAAAACGACGATGCTGGCACGCGGTCGCCACCGGCCAAACGTCGCCGAGGCGCAGCGGCGGCAAAAGCGGTGGGCGACAATGCCGAGGATGCCGACGAGGATGACAAGAAGAAATTGGCCATGGACATCTCGTACGAGGGGTTTTCTATTTACGGACTCGTGCTGTGCCTCGTTGTGAAGCGCCGCGACGGTAGCATCGCCAGCGGCCCCCAACAACCGGGACGCGGCAGGTCGACACCGGCTACGGGCGGGGCCCATGCGACGAAACCTGGGGGCGGAGGCCAAGCCATGATGGAGAACTTCATCCTCTTCACCCAAGTGCCGGCGGGCGCAGACGTGCCATGAACCAACGAGCAAACGAGCAACTTCCCATCGACGGATTCGCATGTAGTACTGATGCACGTCACCCCAACCTTCGGCCACGTGGGCTGGAGGATTCGTTTCACCACCACAGCGTAATGGACGGCTGTTTGACACATTCTTCTGTGTGCATCGGCTTACTAGGGCGCATGCTGTTCCAGAGCGATCTGTCGGCATTAGAATGCCATCCTACCTAAGATATGGTAGATCGTTTGTTGCGGTGTGTAGAATGCGCTCAATCAAAGTCACCCAGGGCGCTCATAATGGTCGCTGCGATCCTTCTGCAGTGAAACCTCGACAGAATATTCTGTAATCCCGCAGCCTATCCGCATCGTCGCACTCATCAGCTTTGAGACCGTATCAACGTAATGCGCTCTCTCTACACGTCCTCTCTAAGCCACGTTGTATGTATGCATATGCAAGACCATACAGCATCTATTATAAGACACTGAAGCTGAGCAATGAGGAGGAGGACGTGCTACATGCATTATCTAATTCATATACACGACATAAGCCGTGGCTACATAAACTACACGTGCTGTGACGTACAATAAGCCCGTGCTTGATGATTTGAAATTGTATACCTACTTGACCGCCCGTCCAGCCCCCAATTCCCATATGCAACCGATGTAAGGGTTCCTTGTTTTGAAGCGGACTTGAGGTCTGGTGATTGATGTCCTGCATCTAGCTAACTGTCGGACTTACTCTAGATGATTATCTACCTACCTATGTATGTATGTATGTATCTACTTTGCGATGAGATGGATCTAGGTACACACCTACGAAGAGAGCAGCCAAGCATCATATCCCTTGGATTCCTTGACTTGGATGTAAATTTCCATAGTAAGCAATGTCTCTTTGACAGTTATACATACCTAGGTACCTAGGTATGAAATAGTCAAGAGGCTGTATAGGCTTTAGACCCTGATCCGTGCCCCCGGATCCGGCCCGCCCCTTTCCTTGAAACCGGCTTACGTCTGCCGGCCAATTGCTCTCGGTTCCGATTTAGATGAGAGCGGAGAACGAGGCACGGATAACATGAATAGAGGTCTAGGTATCTAACGTAGGTACCCAAGTGGATAGGTACCTACCTATACAGCTTATCTGACTTGCATGCAATGAGGTTGCATACGGCTATTTCACAGACAGTAGGTGTAGTGAATCCTTTCGAGAATAACGAAATATTTGCAAACGCTATTGTAAGATTCTAACTTGCCTATGCAGGACGTTATCATATCTTACATAGATGACAATGCACCTAAATGGCCACTTTACCTACCTATGCAATGAGGCTATTTGCATGACTCTATTCTCTTTCTATATGCAACCTTCCTCTGCAACCTCGAAGCTGGGAGTTGAGCATCGAAACAGGTCATTCAACGGTACTGAACTGAACTATCGGTGAACAGAATATGGCCTACACGCTCATCATAGGACTACCAAACTGCTATTAATAAATCACTTGCTTATATGCGCAAGTTCTTCACCAGGGTGCATCCGCCACAACCCATACGAGGAGTATACGAGGCAGGACGATATATCACACTCCGTTTTGAGTTCTCACACCAAGTGCGCCAGGATGTGCTCACTATGCTTATTACCTCTAACCTAGATGACGACCAATATTGACAGCAATGCTATTCTAGTGGCTTTGTTACCAAGCGCATGAAAACAGTTCCAACACGCAAGCCCTCGGCATCCGAACTAGGAAATACATAATATACCATACGGCTTTTCGAATATATTGATTAGCAGTGCGTACGTAGTATGATGTGATACATTAATATCAGCAAATTGTTTCGGCGTTTGCTCACCACCTGGTAGGCTAGGTATGTATCTCACGTTAGGCAGTACCTAGGTAGTTATCAGAAAAGCAAGCAAACAATTAAACAAACAAACAAACAGCCGTGGCTCTACCTACTATTACTATCGCCGGCCTAAACTGCAACCCTCATCGGTCTCCAGGATCCCCCGCAGGGCGGCCGGCCGGATTAGCGGCCGTTGTTTGTCTCTCTGTCTCATGCTCATGCTTCCTGTTTCCATGTCTATCAAAATATCATAGGCCGGCGATCGTTCGTTCCATCAATCCACCAGGCCGTGCGTGCGTGCGTGCGGAGTTGACTGAGAATTGGAGTTAAATTTGGAGCTCTTCTTAACCATGTCATGTCATTCATGTCATGTCATGTTTTTTAGCGCCAGCGATCCTTCACGGCGCCCAGAATCTCGGGCTTGGGCTTGGTTTTGCCAGGCAGCCCAGGCAGGCTCCCGTGCGTCGGGTAGTATCATACCCCGGTGGCGGCGCAGCAGCAGCAGCAGCGAGTGCATTGCAGATTGAAGCGGCTAAAAAAGCTGTTCTGTATATCCTGACTCATCCCGTAAGCACTTTTCCAACCTGGTGGATCGTCAGCAAACAAACAAAAAACGTTGTTGTTACTACATTGTATTATAGTTATGACCACCATGTTTGGTTTGCTTGTCTGCCGGTTCATGTGTCAGAGTCAGACTGATCAGAGCAGAAGGCGATTGAAGCAGCGATGCGCACGAACATCTACGTAGCATGTAGGTGCGTTTACATGTACGTTAGGTAAAGCACGTCAAATCACAGAGGCTGACAAGCTGGGCATGCAGCTTCGTTTCGTCAGCCTTTTCTTGTTTGCGTGCGGCCAAACCAAACCCCTGGCTTCTTCGACTCAGCCCGCCTACACTAGACCACCATCGATGTACTGTACAAGGAGGCTTCTTTCCATGTACCCTAGGTAGTTGGCGTTGGAGTTAGTCTGCCGAGTTGGGAATACTCGGGATGCACGGGGATTTTTTTGATATATTCTTTTTTATTTTTTTAATGATTATCTATCTTCATAATCACCGCTAGCCGTCCGATATTGACGCTAGGACCTAGGACCTTGCTTCAGCAAGGAATGGCCGATAATACTTCACATAATGGTGTTCATCAGCTGACAGGTAGGGAAGTATAACCCAGTCAAGTTTCGGCTACGTCGGGCTTTTGCTAAGATAGGTCGCGCAATTGTAATGGATAGACATCATCATAATAAATATTATACATTAGATACATTCATACATACATACATACATACATACATACATAGATTGGACGTCCATATGTCCGTTTAGCATGGCAAGAATGGAAAGGTATCACCAAGACTACCCACTACTAGTTGTAACCGTTGCCCGTGCCGTACCGTCTCTCACCCACCACCACCCCTCCATCTTCCCGCGTCTTCCAATGATGGTGAGCTCCTCTCTGCCCTGACTGGTGTGACACACATCAAGGTGGATAGTGCGGGAGAGAAGTTCCTTGGGAGAGCTTGCCATTGGTCGATCGGGAGATAGATCGTGAAATGAGATTGGCCGAGGGACCTTCGTCATTACGACTGATATCTCCTCATCAAGCTTATCGGGCTGCATTTCGGGCCCCAGCTCCATTGGGACTGTGCCTCTATGGACACGTGTGTCGCGAGATTGCAGATCAGGGCGCTTGGCATCCCAGAGAGTCGGATTCCCTCGGCAGAACGGCGGGGGGTGGAAGAAGGGGAGAGGCATTCGCTTTTCGGGTTCATTGTTATTAGATTGATCGTTCTCCATGGTGCGATAAGTACCACATCGAAATCGACGACCTTGTCGTGCTCCGCCTCGTATGATGAAAGAGGGTTTTGGGGTCCATGTCGATCGTGTCCTCGGACCTTGTTGCTTTTGTCCCATCAAATACGACGGTGGCTTGAACAAGCCACTTGATGCCGCGCAACCATCATTTTTATGTGTGTACAACTACGCGTGTACCCGTCTTCATGTTGTCTTAAGTTTTATATGAGCGGTATGTATCCTATTCTGCTACCCCCCACTGTCACCATCGTGTTCCTTTGATGCGGCTGTTAGAGTGCTGCCCACCATCTCCTCGTAGCGATGGAGGGTTGGTTCAAACGAGGGGTTGATGATCGTCAACAACTTTGCTTGTGCCTGTCAGACCGACTATTGTTGATGAGCAAAAGCTCCCACTTAGCCGTCGTCCGTCATCCTTGGCCAATTTAGTGGCCGCGCGTGACCAAGGCGAAAGAGGTTGGCGCATAACCAAGTTGGGGATTGGGAGATTGGCGCGAGTCAAGCAGTCAAGTATGTACGATACACGATACGATAATATTAGCATCATTAAAGATCTCATGCTTTAGGTCTGTCAACGATGGCACTGCAACCCTGTTGCTAGGTCTGATGATGCCAATATGTCCCTTCGAGACACTAAAAGACAAGCAGGCTCGCATATCCCCCACAAACCCCTGGCCTCATAGCTTATAAGGTACGAGTATTATCGGCCGATCAAGTGGCCGGGCATTACACCCTCTCCGAGAGGCGACGGAAATAAACGGCGCGCTCGGATTTCCCAATCTTTCACCTTTGCGCCGAATGGGTAGCAGTCTTGAGGCTGGGGGGGGGGTGTTGATGATGTGATGATTCAGGCACACCCAGCCTTTTTTCTCAACCTGTTACGCGGCACGATTCTAAAAGGAGCTTAGCTGCTTCATGGATAAAATCAATAATTCCAGCTCGCCGATGAAATGCTGCAAGTAGTACCTCATTATAGATGAGCATCGACTATTATCGGATTCCACTAGTGTCGCGCACAAATGACCTACAAGCCTCCTTGCGACAGTTCAAGTGTGGGAAACCGTCAGGTGCAAGATATTGTGTATTACTCCAGATTGAGTCCATCTTCTTTTAGACGAAAGTCGCATTGCTGCTGACTGCATGTATATTTGTAAAGCTCTTGCATTACACTCACTCAAAGGTACTGACTGTACTGATACACGTCCCATCGCGACAGATGATCAGACCACCTCGTTCGTCGCGAGTTGCACATCATCAGCAATCGCATAGAGACAACCTGCTGGACCAATGATCAGGGTGGCATCTCACCGCCCCCCCCCCCCCCTGCTCCCCACGTGGAAACTGAGTGATATCGCGGGGGAGGATGTCTAAGGCACGGTGGTCTGTTCTCTCTATGATGAGCTGTCGATGTTTCAGAGTACAGCCATCGATATCCGTTTATTGGCCAATCGACATGATCGACTTGCATGGTTCAGCTGTAATAGTCATGTGTCCCTATCCGGCACCTCACACTAACCTCACATTTGGCTGTCCGTGATATCCGTGATTGTATGTAAATCCCGTAGTGTTATTATACGTTTTCTTTCATGGACGAACAGTCATCCTGAAGATCAGCAAAAAATGGTATTGCTCTTTGCCGGGGTCGGGTGATTTTCGCTGTTTGTAAGTGTAGCGGTGAGAACGAGCTGAACAACATAATAATAAGGCAGAGAAACAAAACGGCGAGGGGCAAATCGACACGCTGAGGAGACCCTGGGGATCGTGTTACCAACTGGAAGGTAACAGCGCTAGGGAATTCGCGAATGAGAAGTTCGATGCTTTAGAAGACCTGCAGCTAGAATTGGCTTGCATATCTGCAACACACCCACATTCAAGGTTGTCTTCTCTACAATCTTAGCTTGCCTAACGCTAAGGCGATAGAGCTACAGGGCTTACCTCCTTCTGAAGGTTCTGCATATTACCTAGAACTTCTTCCGATACCTCGTTGTAAGGCTGTGATACCCATTTCACGTGGAAGTGCTGTACCTACAGCGGACTGAGACGGTAGCCTGATAGGTCCTGCCGAGGTCTGATTTGCTGCTTGGAATGTGCCTAGGTTTCGAAGGATCGAGAGTGCAGCACGACATCCATGCATATAAGTGACGCTTATGGATGAGGTATATTCAAGTGCTGATTTGGTCGTCAGCTAGTCATACCTGAGGATTCGCCACGGAGTTTTCGCGATTTGTCAGGGACTATAAGCCCGGCAAAAGGTGATGCTCACGCAAGGGATCGCTTGCGCAAGTATGTTCCGCGCTTTCACCGGGCTGGATGGATTGCTTACATACCTCTCTGCTTCTTCGACTCCGGTCGTTTGCCGGCAACCCGATTTTTCCGCGAATATCCTGCTTCCGAATCGGGGTTGACATAAAGGATTCGAAACGCCGTTAGATTATACGAGGATCGTGAGTTGAACCAGGCTATTCAGAACAATGGCTCGTTAAAGTCCAAGGAAGAGTCCAGATCCAACGCGTTGGTAACCTGTCTCGACTGGCATGCTGAAGTACCGGATCAAGTTAGGGGTTCTTGGAACTACACGCGTACATACACATGTACTATGCATTAGAGCAGCTGACTACTTGCCTACAGTATGTAGGTAGTAGATAACTATTGCCGTCAAATACTATTAAATACATGCATGTTACTTGTTATATAGTCCGAACGAGATATACCCTAAATCGGTATTCACATCGATCTTTTGCCAAGATAACCACTATTATCACGCCTCTCAGTATATTCTGAGATGAAGTTAACGCGTCTGCCTGTCGGGCCCTTGCCGAGCTGGTGGCGAGCTCAGTAATCCACTGATCTACCAAGCTTCCCTCAGCAAAATTTAGTGAAACGACCAAGCTAAGATTCAGGACTGGATACTGTGGAACTTTCACGCCTCGCCGATGGGAATGTGAGGTCATAGAAGGAAGGAGAAAAAAAAGGGGACCTGCCAAGAAGTCATGGAATTCTTCTAGAAGACTTCTAAGTTGAAATTAGATTCCACATTAATCAAACCAAAGAGGCTTGGCTCGAAAGATCAAGACTTACCCCTGGACGCTACCAACGCCCAACATTGCCGATTAACAGAGCTGGCACACAACGGGAGATTGTTTGCGAAGGAAAAATGAGGCTTTCATTCATCTTTGCGGCGAATATCCTGGACCGTACGAGTTTAGCGTCCGTTCTCAGCTCGTATTGTACACACCATATGGCACTATGTAAAATTTATGATCATCATTATATTTTATGCTACATATGCCTTGTCTTATAGCCGGTTCTACCGAGAAGCTATTTTAAGGTACAAACAGTATTTCTTCGTGTAACGAATATATTGATTTCCAGCAGCAGCTTATATTGAACTGCAACAGTTGAGTTAGGTATACCTAGCACCGCTGCATATATGTGTTCTAAATTGTGTTAATAATACCTAGCACTTCGATGTCCTTCCACCGCATGATAATCACGTTGATATGGTGCCGATGGACTCTTTTTTCACGAACATTCAAAAGCGGTCAGACTTGTGTGGGCTAACCGAAACTCGGGACATGTGGATGATATTCGGTACGTAGCACCTATGTACGCACTGACAGTGTTGAGAGTATGGGGTAAAATTGTACTTTCATCCGCAATAGTTGAGCCCTATGAGATATCAAAAATTGTCACGAATAAATTTTAAGCAGATCGTAGTATGCACGATTATCAGCAGGTCCCTTGAAAGTTGAAAGCGGCCTGCTTACATTAAACCATGTCTTAGAACGATCCATAGCCAACGCATTGTGAGTCATTCCCTAGATCCTCACGCATGCCGGCCCAATCCCCAGGAAAAGGCCGCCGTACAGTACTCCCAATACGATGCCATCGCGAAAATTTGAAGAACTTGATGGGGACAATCTAGGCTTCCTTTTTTTCTTTCATTTTTCATTCGCGCCGTTAGCGCCATTATCACAGGCCGTCCCCTAGAAGAGGAATTTTTCTGCATGCCGAGGTGAGCCTGTCTAGCAAGTTTAGCAAGCTAGAGCAGGGCTACTAGCTTTAACTTGGTGCCATGAACCCATCGATGACATCAAAATGATATTGGAATTGATCTTTAGACACCAATGCATCAAGCAAGCGAAAGAATTGCTCCGGCCCGCGTTCGCGCAAAGTTACCCCTGGTCATGTTTGAATATGTATCAGCTGATAGGACAATTGGTATGTATGATATGTATGGTCCCGGTCCTTTTGTTTCAACCGCCATTGCGAGATACTAGACATTCAGCTCTGGGCGAAGCAATTCCTTTGTCCATTGAAGCTGGAGACCGAGAGACTTTTTTTTTTTTTTTTTTTTTTCAAATAAATTTTCACACGTCCGGGCTTGCCGGTACTACAACATCGATCTTGCTAGTTGTAGCTAGTAATACATATCAATTAGGTAGATGAGAAACCAATGCGCAAAATACAGGTACGCGAACGCCATGTCTGAGAAAGAAAAAGACAACAAGCGAGATCTTTGAAGTTACAACGCTACACTATCGAGATACGATGGTTACTTTTCCCCTTCTAGACCCTGGGAAGATCGCTTGTGGCTGCTGTCACGATAGTCGAAATATTAATCTGTACTTCTCCATTATTTGCCTAACAGAGCATTTAAGTAGCAGCTAGCCGAACGCATACTAACACAAAGAAGGAAAAAAGGCATTTAAACCACAGGAATTAGGGCTGGAATGTAGGGGCTTGGCAAGCTTCTGTCAGATATCATCCAGGGTTTCGAGGCCAGCTGACCTATTTCCTTGCATGCTGAGAAAAATATGAATAATGAGGGTTCTAGTATATTACACACATTCATGTTCTCGGCAGTCAGCGAATATCTACATACCTACCAGCCTACCTACCTACATACACTAATTATACCCTGTCATTGGGACTCTTATTTAGTGGCACCGATGGAATTACATAGTATGTATTATCAACATCAGCTCCGTGAGAACAAGGTGACTTGCCTGAATTGTTCTTGTCTCATCTTTAGGAGTCTGGAACCGTTGTCTCCTTAGCCTGGACTGCTTTCTAGCGGGTTTATCATGAGCCTGCTCTGGTTTGAGATGAGCTTGATTCAGCGCTACATGTATTAATAATTAATTATCCCATATCCTTTTTTTTTTTTTCTTTTACACCGCAACATCCATCATCGGGTACGTAGCTCGTCCGTAATGAGAGGCCCACCATATCTCCCCTTAGTTGAAAAGCTTTGACTTGGATCGAATCGCGTCCCCGATGTAATATCCCAAGCGAAAATTCTTTTCACTTTATTCTTGACGTTTGTGGAGCCACGATAATCAAGTGGAAACTTCTAACGTTCTATGAATCTTCCACGGAAGCAGTGGAGTTATTACTCATCACTCGGTTTAGTGAGGTGGTATTGGTATTTCGACCGAGGATCCCCAAGATCTGTAGTATGCGACGGAGTCTTTTTGCGACACACAGATTTCGTGTTCGTCCCAGACCGCTTTAAACAGGAAATGGAGAGCACTCCGTAATAAAAGTAATCGCCGTACGTACCATAGGGAAGGAAAGGAAAAATAATAATGATAATAATAATAATAATAAATCAATCAAGCAAGCAATTGACAAGCCTTCTCCTGGCATACTAATGCGCAACCAGCCATTTTGGGTAATGTCCAATTTCAGGTGCCCATCAATCAACTATGCACGCCATGGAAGTATGAATGTACTGTACATCGACGAGCAGGGGCACGATGTAGCACATGTTGAATTGACAGGGTTGTCAGGGGCTTATGCTTGTTTCATTTTCTTCCATGGGGGGATACACAACATGCATATCCATATTCGCAGACCACCCCGGCCAAGTGGACCAAGCCCTTCCTATTCCCTGTCTCCATTTTGGGCTGCGTCACTGTGGCCCTTGCTAGGGTTTTGGGGGGGGATTATTTTTGTCACTCGCTCGTGAAGCTTGCGACACGTCTCGACATGTACCTCGATACCTAATTTGCACGTTAATCTTACTCCCAGATTAAGAATCGATACTTGTTGGTCTATGTACTGGTGGTCTGGCGGTGTATGTACTTCGTAATGTGTGTGCTAGTTGAAATTACCTGGAGCCTTGGAATGGGTATGTATCTTGCTCATCCAGCAAGACGACGCTCTATCATACATAAGGCGTCGTCCTCCCGGGGTCTCTGACCTCTTGAATTCTCTTGACAGATCAACAAGACCACACAACAAGTGAAGCATCTTATCTACACCTGCTACTATTACTACTACTGAACATCATATCTAAAGCTCATCTTATTCTCATCAAGCTTCTGAAGCATCTCGCTATACTAAACCACAGCAACCTACTATACAACCTACAATCGGTTCTATAAACCCACCAATATCAAAATGGCCTGCCTTTCCCCAGAGTTCGATATGTCTTCGCAAAGACCCTCTCAGCTCCCTCCTTGCCCAGGCCCCCCGCCTAGCCGACCTCTGCCTCCTCTACCCAAGAGCGGCTAAGTCGGTGACCACACGCGATAAGCGCACTCGGGTCTACTGGCCCATCTACAATTGTCAGTCGTCGGTGCTGTATATCGACCTCGACGACATCGACAGCATCCGCAAAGCAGGATAATGGATGGAATCAAGGCAACCTAGCACAATCATCAGACGACACATCCCTCGGGGAAGAAGAATTCCCAGGGTTTCGCTCACTTAAGCCATTCTGGCCTTTTCTCAACTCTCGGATTTCAGAAAGGCGCATTTCGGGTATGCAAGTGATTGCAGGTGGTACGGCGTTGCAATTTCATGCACGCACTCGTACAAACCAAACCTGTCATGCTTCCGCACCCCTGGCATTGCTACCTATTACAACCACCTCGCTCGCTCGCCCGCGGATGCATGCGCATTCGAACCCCTGCATCGACATTTAATGAACGGCAGACTGCAGAAATTATCCATGCCACCACGAAGCAGACAACGTGCCACATCGTCGAAAATGCGCCGCGATCTACCCATCCTGCTTTACGCCTTGCAACTCAATGCTCCGCATCTCCTAGAGCTGGCTTCAGGGATCGCAACTCGCAACTCGTCATTCGTCATACTTTCTCTGATCATTGCCCCGGGTGGTTGATCTGTACAATTTCTGGGACATAAGACTACTTTTAATATCGTGATGGAGGAGCTGTTCGCTACTCTTGCTTTTGGTTGGCTGGAGTTCATGGAGTTTCTGACCACCTGGTGTTTATGGTATTATTTCGTTGTTTACGTCCTCCACTGTACTTATAGAGATGGCACTGCCGAGGCATCTTTCTGCAAAGAATGGCCTCGGGTGCGTTGGATACCCCCACGGGAAAGGGAATGGTGGCAGAATATTCACGATATGGGAACTGGATTTTGGGGGTTGGTGAACGGAACAACCATGAATGATACCGGGACGGTCTGCGCCGCGCAGATCAAGCCCATTGGAATGATGCAAAGAGAACAGTTTTTACTACTATCGCTATTACTACTACTACTACTATTATTACTTACTGATACTGTCGCTGCGCAATGCACTGAACGTGTTAGTCAAATTATACTCAACTAATCAAAATTGCCCTTTGCGGCAATTGGTTTCTCACCATCTCATTTGCTCTCACTCAATCGCTCGTGGATCTGTCTTGTCCCCAACCCTGGTTCTCGGTTGGAATCGCGCGCGCTCTGAACTACAGTACTACTGCATGCAATGATTTCCGTGATTTCCTCTTTTGGGCAATTGTGCCATTTTGGCCCCACGCTCATATGCCAGCCTACGGTGGTGCGAGTCATTGTCTCGTCACAGCAGTGGGACGCAAGGGAAGATGCAAAGTCGGTGAATCAGGGCTAATCGGTTAGGGCATCTGATGATATATTCGCGATTTCAACCCAATGGTTCGGTTGAAACATGCTGGGGCTCGCGCGCGGCCCGCTAGGGAGAAGAGGAGAGCAAGAGGAGGGCAAGAGGAGGGGTTTCCAGCTTCGGGCTCTCGAACTAATCCCTTACATGACGGGCTTCGCGACTCAGCTTCGTGATTTGATAACGATAGACTAAAAGCAAGAAATAGGCCACGCCCTTTGGATCTCGGGATCTGAATCTACTATGCGAATGCCACGTCGCCGGCTAAACTAGGCCCTTAGGCTATCCCACGCACCTAGCATTGGGATATCTACGGGAACGAACTCTTTACTCTGTTAGGTACTTTAAGAGCGTGATGGATTTGGTGTGGTGGATAAGCCGTAACAACAATCGGCGACCAAATAATAAGGGGGTTAATTTCAAGCGTGTAAGCGAGAAGCATGACAAGTCTCTAGATTGCTGCTCATGACTCGTGATAGAGTCCGCCTGTTTGTGTGGCTGGTCTAACAAGGGGTGAATTCAGTAAGACCACACATGTATCTGGATATTAATATTACCTTCTTAGGTATCGAAAGACCATACTGTAGATACTTGCATACCTGGTACCTACCTAGGTAGATAGAGTGATATACACTTTACAATTTCGAAGGAAAGCCTCGGTTAATCAAACCAAGATATCTGTGTTTTGTATTTTGAAAAAAATAATTAGTAAAATAAAAAAAACAATTACTTGGCATCCGTGAAGCAGACGGAGCGCAAGTACTGAAGCGGGCCAAGAATCGGAGTGGGGCGGGGCTTCACAAGTCCGCTCTCCCCCCTTTTTCCTTTCCGTCTTTTTTGCCACCCCCTTTTTTAGTTGGTATACCTACCTATTTTAAGACAATTAAAATAATTAGCACCAGTAAAGTATAGTACGAGTCAAACAGTAAAAACCACATGTGAAAAGGGGAAATGGGAATTCGCGATCCAGTATTCTAATCAGGTGGGTAGCAGTGGTAGGTACCTGTAGATGCGCCCTAAGATCGAATGCGCACTACTATAGCAGACTTACTACGTACTATTTCAGCTTCCTGAAATTAATATCTATAACCGCGCCAGCAAAATGATGATGCAACTCTTTGCGCTTCTTCTTCGACGAAATCTAATTATTCCTAATATCAATTAGTCATGCAGTTCCTCTCCAACTAACCAAAATATTTTATGAGATGTGAAATCTGCAATTGAAACATCATGACCTGAATCTTGGAGACAATGTGTTAAATTGTTTAAACAATGACGTCAGAAAAAAACAAGGATGAATTACACTTATCACCACGTGCACCTGCAAGTTGGACCCTGAAACGAAGCGATAACCAAAGCTGGGGATGATTTTCGACGCTTTCTCCATCAACATCTAATCCATAGGTTCACCAGCAACCAAGCAAGAAAATGGCGGCGGGACGATCGACTGTAACAATAACTCAAATCGGATAACGAGATCTCCTAATTTATTCCTTAGTCCCTTACAGTAGATTTCAAGGGTACGATCACAAGTTTGGGTTCGGGTACAGGTACAACGAACGTCTCGAGAGTCGAAGCTCAGACATCTAGTCTACATCCACATCCACATCCACGTCCACGTCCAGCTGCTGAGCTTGCAGGGCTCGTGAGCTACCTCTGCAACATTGACAAACCCTGAGGCACCACATCAGCTGCAAACTGTTGGTCCTATCACACAACCAAGCCTGTCTATTGGTTGTTTCAGAGTTAAGCATTGTAGCTCATATCCACCAACCCGGCCGAAATCCTGTTGCCATCTGCATTCCAGCCAACACCATTCATCTGCTGCTGTATGCATCTTCTTGCCGATGGCTTTCGAATTACACGTATGGGGCCCAGCATTCGGCCTCGACTCCATCGATCCAGAGTGTCTGGCTGCCATTGCATGCTTTCGTCACCTTCTCCCCCGCGGAGAATGGACCTTGATCGCCAGCAATGACGCTACTGCCAGCCCGACTTGTAGGTCCCATCTTCACCCTCTTTAATTAAACAAAAAACTTCATCATCTTCCATCAAACGGGTTCACCCCAGATCCGAAGATTGGCAGCTGATCAAACGCTGGCAGACCGCCTCCCCGCCTTGCATCACCAAGGTGCTTGGACTTCTGGATATTCGGACATCGTCTCCTATCTTGTCCACTCCGGCAACTTTCAGATCGACCATGACCTCACACCGTTGCAGAGGGCCGATTCTCTAGCCTGCGACTCGTTCCTGGCAACTCGTGGCTCTGGCTTGCTTGCCATGTCACTTTACGTCTCACCGAGAGCCTGGACTGAGATGACCCGGCCCGCTTACTCGTCCCTTCTTCCGTTCCCACTCACGTGGACCATCCCTCCGGCCGTACGTGCTTCTGCCATCGAAAGAGCAGAGCATCTTGGCATTGGGCACTTGGCAGCTGAGGTAGATGCGGAGGAATCTCCCGCTCGCGGACCAGCTGAAACAACGTCTACTGGGTTTTTGCGACTCCGGGACCGACTAGGCCCCAGCAAGTCAATGCAACCCGAGCACACAGCTGCCATCCGCTTTCAACATCTCGCAGAGGATTTCTACGCTGTCCTAGATGAGCTTCGAGGGAACAAGATGTTCTTCCTGCGGGATGACACCCCATCGTCGATTGACTTCCTAGCCTACGGCTACCTTCAGCTGATGCGCGTGCAGACGCCACACCCGATCCTGAAAACCGTTCTAGAAAATTCCCACATCAAGTTAGTTGGGTTCGTGGAGGAGCTAACCCCCCATTGGCGTGGTCGGGATTTGCCCTGGAGGGAGCCAACGGCCAGAGGTGCGCTGGGCCTGATTGGCCGCTTTGCGGAAGGATCGCTGGAAGCCATCCCGGGCGTTGGAGCGAGCTGGCAGAAATGGCGCAGAGGAGGCGTCGACATCCGGGGTGACGATGACGTGAGAGACGCGACTCAGCTGATCGTCGCCGTCGGGGGAGCCATCACGAGCGTCGCTGCGCTGGGCGCCGTGGCGCTTTTTCGATCCCTATCGCCGTTTGGGGCCAGCATACACCATTTCGAGGCAGCCAAGGAGGACAAGACCGGTCTACACCAGTTTGGCGAGATAGGATCGATTCTGGACGGACTGCCCGTATGGGAGGAACCTAGGAGCCTTCCCCCTAGACGAGATGTTGTGTACGAGGGAGGGAATGTGGATGTGGTTGTCGACGTTGAGGCTGACGGCAGCACGCCTCCGAAGAGAGATATGTATTCGGTGGACGAGTCCGACTTTGATGTTCGTGATATCCGTGATCAGCCGAAATAAATAGTATAATGCTGTAAGTCCCAGTGATACAAATTTATTCGTTAATCGTGACATACTGTTCTTGATGAATATACCTATCCACTGATATTGTTTTCTCTTTATTCATCACAACGCATCGCCAATTATATGACCATTGGTCTATATTACTACCTAAGTTCTTCTTCCCCTTAGGTCCTTGACAAAATTTCAACCCTCTTTTCAACCATCAAATATGCAAAGTGCTAGCCCCTAGGTCTTCAAGTCTTACTGTCAGGATGTACTCTCGTCGTCTCGCAGCTAGGGATCTCATAATCTTGTAATCCTGATATCCAAATCAGACCCGCCCTGGAGTACAAGACAATGTCGAACCCACTTGAAATTAACAGTTGAGATGGCTAGAACCGGTTGCATTCAAATCTGATCGTTATTTAGGCCCCTAAGTATACCTAAGTCACGCCCGTTCCAAGATTACGGAATGAACAAGCGGCCTCCTTTTTCTTGCACAAAGTGTGAGTAGAGTATTAGGTGGTTTTAAGCTCCATAGGTAGATGAACCAATATATACCACCGAAGCTGTGTAAGAACCAATCAGTACCAAATCAGTCATAATATCAGGTCCTCGATTTATGGAGAATTCATTACATTTCTATGATAATCATGGTATACTGCTATCTCTTCGTGCTGTACACAATAGCTGATCAGACCTCCTTTGCCAGTCATACACCGTCGACATAAGACTTATAATCGTAATGACCACTAGACCTGTCGAATTTCTTTCCCAACCATCTCAGGTCGTTCGACTTCCCACTCGTCCCGGAGTACCGCAAACGTCAAGTCGCTCACAAGCAAGCTCTGGCCCAGACTCCAGACAAGGGTAATAGCATAAAAGAAATTTGCGTTTCCACTGCCAGCGTAGATCCATAAGTAGTAAAACGCGGGCCCAAGGAAGGTTGAATAGAGTATGGTCGATGCTCCAAAGAAAGTGTATCGCAAAAGCGGAAACACGTGCCTAAAGAGCGGCACCATGGCGAGGAACAAGTTGGTATCGGCGATGCTGGGATAGGGCTTAAAGATGGCGAAAATGCCGAGGAGTAGCGTCAACACGGCGAGAGGTTGGGAGCGGATGCGAATGGAGAGTCCGCCTACGTAGCATGAAAGGTGCAGCCAGAACACGCCGAGGAAGAAGGCACGGAAGCTGTCGAACATTTCGATGAAGAAGTACCACCAGAGACCGACGTTCGGCGTCAAATCCGTCAGAGTTAGCTGGATACCGTAGGTTGAGGTTAGGAATTCCCAAGACCCAGTGAGGAGATAAGAAACTAGGAACAAGACCGAGATGCAGAGGGAAACTGCCGCGGTGTTGATGGCTGCAAACTGCGGTAGAGATGGTTTCGTGTTCCAGGCGTGTCGTCGGTCGTAGGCAAGTAATACCAGGGGTGGTAGTAGTAAGATAGGATACATGGAGAGATATGTGGCGAAGGAGAGAGCCAGCATGGCGGTAAAGGGGTTTCCGGAGATGGCTTTCGCTATGGCGTGTAGAATGGCACACGAGGTGAAGACGCTAGTCGGTCGAGCCATGCATGTCGCAATCGTGAACGGGTTGAACAAGAAGCTTCACAATTTCAATTAGCAACATTGTAAACCGTACTAGAGAGCCGTAGTGGTAGTCTTACATGGCTGCGACAATGTAACCACTCCATCTCCTCTCCTTACGAGCTGACTTGAAAAGTCTCGATGCGCCAGCTTCGCCCGACTCGGCAATCTTGTAGAGCGCATCAGCGCTTAGTAGATCGACAGTGATGTATAAAAGGTAGGCGAATATGGGATATGTCGACGGGTCTGGGAGAAGAGAGAAGAGCGGGAGGAGCAGCGGTGCTTGATGGTAGACGCCGCCGTCGTATGGCGAGACATTGTGATTGTAGAGGAATAAACCCTCTTGCACTGCAGTACGTGTAAGCTTCCAAATTCATGATATACTTTATTTAGATTTTAGATATATAGGTAGGCATTCGTACGTCTCTTAAAACTTGTTACTGGAGTCGAGATCTCAACTCGACCCGTCAGCAGATCTGAAAGTCCGGGAAAGGAAACGAATAGTACGAGTCGCAGCAGAGCAGCGGCAGTATATAGACCAACTGTCTCGTGGGAATGCATTTTACCGCGATTCATAATGCAATTCCATCGTCGAGGACTTGTTGATTTGTTGGTTCGTGGTAATTGATGTCTTGTCGATATTGTTCGTGTTCGTGTTAGAATTAAAATAAGGTACGCAGTGTTGATTTTTAGTGAAGGTGGAATTCGAAAAGTTTAGTCACCACGATCATGCCGCAATTACTTCGATACATCCCCGTGTCATTTTTGGCTTCCTTCCAGCTCCAATGCATTGCATTGCTAGAGCAGGGGCCAATCTGCGGGATGCCATGTCATTGGTGGCGTTGCTGGCAGCTAGCTCTATCGATAAACCACACTAGCCTCTATTTGGCTTAGCAAAGGACCCCAGAAAGCGGTAGAGAATGGCAGTTTTGATAGCGATTGGAAAAAAAGTCTAGCGGGGCCTTAACTTTTTTATTTTTTATTTTCTTATTCAATTCACCTTTCAATCTACGCCGTTGTCGATACTCAATCGAACAACTGCTTAATTCTTGTCGCAAACGTACAAACCCAAGCAATTGGACTTGGACCGTAAAAATGGGCAGAATAAAGAAGAAGGGAGAGTCTGGCAATGCCAAAAATTACATTACTAGGACTCACGCTGTGAAGAAGTTACAGATCAGTCTTCCTGACTTCCGAAAGCTCTGTATCTGGAAAGGGTAAGGAATCTTGAAAGATTGATCGCATTACCCAGCACATCTACTAACTTAGTATCCAGTATCTTCCCGAGAGAACCTCGAAACAGAAAGAAGGCTTCTAAGAGCTCTACCGCATCCACCACCTTCTACTATGCCAAGGACATTCAGTATCTGCTACACGAGCCCTTGTTACAGAAGTTTAGAGAGCAGAAGGTTCTTGAGAAGAAGATATCCAGAGCACTTGGTCGAGGCGATGTTACCGATGCAAGCCGACTCGAGGCCAATGCCGCAAGACCAGAGAAGACGGGCAAGCCGCGATACACCCTCGATCATGTCATTCGAGACCGATACCCAACCTTTGTCGATGCTCTGCGCGACCTTGACGACTGTCTCTCTATGCTCTTCCTCTTCGCCAATCTCCCCTCTACATCTACTGTCCCCGCCAAGATGATCGCAAAATGCGAACGGTTGTGTCTCGAGTTCCAACATTACCTTATTGTCTCCCAGAGCCTGCGCAAGTCGTTCTTATCTATCAAGGGCATATACTACCAGGCAAACATCCAAGGGGAGGACATCCTATGGCTGGTTCCGTACAAGTTCAACCAGAGAGTCGTTGGAGATGTCGACTTCAGAATCATGGGTACTTTTGTTGAGTTCTACATGACCCTCTTGGGCTTTGTGAACTTCCGACTCTACACATCGGTTGGCCTGAAGTACCCGCCCAAATTCGACCAAGCCAAAGACGATGAAGCTGGGGAGCTCGGTGCTTTCAAGCTCGAGGGCAACCTAGCGACGGCTATTTCGAACGAAGCTCCGGCGCAACTGACGAATGGCGAGACGGAAGCAGGACCTGACCCGAAGACGCAGGCCGAAGTGAACAAGCTCATCCGAGAGATGAGGGATGTGGATGTTGACGCGGACCGAGCAGAGACCGAAGTAGACAAGGATGAGACCACAACAGACGCAATCGACAAATTCGAGCCAGCCGCACCGGGTGGTGATGTGCTTCCTCAGCCCAGCTATTCGGGAAGCGAACCCGAAAACTTGTTCGCAAACTGCACATTCTACCTCTCCCGGGAGACTCCAAGACAGCCGTTGGAGTTCATCCTCCGTGCATTTGGTTGCAAGCGTATTGGCTGGGATTCTGTGTTGGGTGAGGGAGCATACACAACCAACGAGCGTGATCCGTCTATCACGCATCAAATAGTTGACCGACCCGTCATTCAAGCTGCTACGCAAGAAGGAGGTGACGGCGAGGACAACCAGACAGCTCAGAAACTGGCAGCAAACCAGAGGATACCCGGACGAGTGTACGTGCAACCGCAGTGGGTCTGGGATAGCGTCAACGATGGAGAAATGAAGCAGCCTCATCTCTATGCCCCCGGTGCTCAGTTGCCACCGCATTTGAGTCCGTTCGTCCAGAACACGCAAGGAGCGTACGATCCCACGATACCATTAGAGGAGCAACAGACAGAGGGTGAAGCATTGGCAGACAGTGATAACGAGGTAGATGAGGACGAGCTTGACAAAGACGAAGAGATGGATGACGACCTTGCTGTTAAACAACTGGAAGGTGGAGCCGAGAGCATGGATATCGCTCAGTCCGATGAGGACGAAGACGAGGACGGAGACAATGATTCATTTGGAGGTTTCTCAGACCAAGAGAAGGAAGCAAACGAATCAGAGGACGAAGACCAAGCCGCCGAACTACAATACCAGCGGGAACTTGAAGCCGAGTTGACAGGCAAACCCATCAAACAAGCCCCCTCTAATCCTCAATCCAAGGCCAAGGCAGAGGCGAAAAAGCGACTCGCCAAGCAAGCCAAAGAAGAAGCCGAAGAACTTGAGAGAGCCAAGGGTATGCTCAGCAAGAAGAAGAGGAAGCTGTTCGAGCAGATGCAGTACACCAACAATAAGAAGAGCGCGGAGGACCTGAAGCTCAGGGAGAAGAGGAGAAAGCTAGAGAAGCAGAAGGCCAAGGCCAAGGCGTGAAATGTTCTATAGACAGGTAGTTTTGTTAAGTGTTATGATAATACCACCAAAATCTTTTTCTGTGAGTTTTGAAATATTGCATCGGAGTGTTGTATTAGACGATGTGAATGGTATGATGTGTTTGCTGTTAGAACTCGTCAAATTAAAAAGTTTCACATCAATTTTTACCTCTTCACACTTTTCTACCCTTTCCCTCTTTCTTTTTGTCAACTCTTCAACTTCTTTTTTTCCCATTAGTAAATTCAAACTATCCGCATCGCATATAATTTGATGATTACTTCAATACATGATCACAATTATGGCATCAGTAGCGGATGAATCAGAAGAATACAGGCCTTCAGAAGAAGATTCAAACGACTCTTCTGACGACGATGAAGAATACTATGAGAGCAGGCGTCCGAATCGGTGGCGCGGACCCGACTCCACATGGCAGTTTTTCAACGCCGAGGAAATCAATACGTACACCGCGCTCACGGAAATTCGCAACAGGGACTTATCGGTGCATTTGTACAATGCATTTTCCCTGAAGCAGACATACAAGCGATCGCAAGATGGGCCGGTGTCTGGTAAGGTAAGTGGTTTGGCAGGATGAGTGAACGAATGACTGATTAATCGATTCACATAAAAGCTAACCGAGACATCAGGATATTGACAAATCAACGGGTCAAGTCGTACAACTGGATGACTGGCTCCCGCAACGAACATGGACAGCTTGGCCTATGCGTGCGGATAAGGTCCCTTCGCCGCAGGACTTTGCAAATGATCTACACCATGATCCAAACGAAAGATTCACATTAAGAAAAGCCATTCGGGAAATGCCGAGTACTGCTCTAGAGGAAATCATCGGCGCGCGGACCCTAAAGATGGCCAAGGAGAAATTCAATGCTAGGCCCTGGGTTGAGGAGAGCGCGTCTGATCGGGAATCGCAGTCCGGGTCTGGAGGAGGGAGCGAAAATGAGGAAGCATCAGATGCAGAGACATCAAGGTCTACATCTGTCCGCGTTAAACGATCTCGATCCAAGTCTATCAACGTTAAGTACGAGGACCCGAGCGGGGACGAGAGGATGGACGTGGATGAGCAACAGCCAGAACACCCTCCTCTGGAAGACAGGACCAAAGAGCCGCTGTTAAGACCAGCAATTGCTATCGATGATGGTTTATCGTATAGCATATTACGTCCATCCGTACGGCATATACTTACCAATCTAGACACCACCCTCACCATCCTCCACAACATGCGAGAATCTACAATTAACTACCAGTCCGACTCAGGAGATTCCGAGGCGTCCGATTCCTCACAGCGCCCACGAACCCCACCTACGGGCAAAAAACGGGGAAGACCATTAGGGTCCGTCGATCGTACACGGTCCCGCGGGCGGTCGCAAGAGAGACAAAAAACAGTTTCGCCAAGTAAAGGAGGACCACCAGCGCCACCAAAGGAAGCCAAAGGCAAAAGGGCAGGAAGACCAAAGAAAATGTATCCCCGTCTTGAGGGGGAAACGGATAGAGAGTACGCGATCCGCATTGCGAGATTGCAAAAGAAACCCATACCTATCTTCACAGATGAACCAGAGCCGGAACCAGAACCAGAGTCAAGCTCAGACACAGATAATGCGGGAAGTGATAGCGGCAATTCCGGAGACGACGAAGAAATCGCCAGCACAAACCACACGGAGACAAAACGGCGCAAGAGAAAAGGAGAGAGAGGCACCAAAAATACCTCTCGAGCCTCGTCGACCTCCACAGCCAGCGGGCAGCAGCGGAACTCCCAAACCGGCAAGAAACACGTAGGCCTCCGCGACTGGCGAGACGTCCTCGGCGCCGCCTCGCTAGCCGGGTTTCCCAGCGCCGCGCTCGACCGCGCCGCAAGACGATGCGCGGACCTGTTCGGGCAGGACATGACGCTGCACACACTACTCGAAGCGCCCGCGGGCTCCAGCCGCAAGGCCTCCGCAAGCAGAGCCGTCACGACCTACGTGCCCGGGATGCCGTACCCGCCGCTTCTAGACCCAGAGGACGAGGAGGAGGAGGACGACGACGACGACAACGACAACGATCCAAGTCCGCGACAGATGGCGGTCCGCGGCGGCACATCGGAAGACGAAGCGGGACGGTCGCCAGCACGGTCGCGCAGCGTGTCGCAGGCCCGGGGGCGGTCGCGGTCCAAATCGAGAAGCCGGTCCGCGTCGGCGGCGCCGGGCGCGTATCTGTGCTCGATCCCGGATTGTCCGCGGTCCGTCGCCGGCGAGGGGTTCTCTAGGCGACAGAACCTGCTTCGGCACTTGAAGCTCGTGCATGGTTTCGACGAGACTACGACGACGACGACGACAAGAGCATCGCCTGGTGCAGAGGCGGGGGCGGCGGGGGCGGTAGTGGTAGGGGGAGTGCCGACGGTGTTGCTGCCTGAGGATGTGGATAGCGAGGATGAGATGCTGGGCGCCGTTCACGTCGACGGGTTCTTGAGGCCGATTAAGATGCAGCGTGGATGGCGGACGGAGGATGTTTCGCTCGAGCTTAGGAGGAAGAAGAGTGGGTTGTAGGGTTGTATGGAAAAGAGTAGGAGTGTTGCGAATGAGGATGGTGATGATGATGCTAGGATGAGTTACGTACATACCTGCGTAGGGGGATAGGTGTTGAAGGTAGAAGAAGCATACCTAGGTTCCTTCACTTTATTTACCATGGAAGTAACAACCGAAGTAATAGCATTCCTATTTGATTAGGACATACAGCATCTCTTACCGCTAGCCAACTACCATGAATCAGATATGGACCTTATCGTTTAGCAATTTTACCCCTAAACTACCTACCTAGAACAACAAACCCCCCATCAACCACTCTTTGCCTTAGCAGCAAACTGTCTCTCAACCTCCTCCGCAAAATCCCCCAACGTATCAAACCGCCAACCAAAATCCACCTTATCCTTCAGCGCCTCAAACGACCCCTTCCCAATCCCCTGCGCATCCGCCCGATCCGCGCCCCTGGAGATCCACACGCTCGGCAGCCCCAGCTCCTTCGCCGGCACATGGTCGGCCGGCAAGCTGCAAGCAACGTGCAGCAGGTCGCCCTTGTCCTTATCCACGCCCAGATCCTTGCGCAGGTGGCCAAACATGTACTCGAAGTTCTGCGGCGCCGGCTTGTACGACCCGATGTCCTGGGCCGTGTACACGGCGTCGAACCGCACGGGCGCGAGCTGCTTCTCGACCGTGGCGCTGATGTTCTTGTTGTCCACGTTCGACAGGATGGCCAGCTTGTAGCGCGACGCGAGCTTCCGCAGCGCCGTGATGGTGTCGGGGAACGCGACCCAGGTCCCCGGCGAGTTGCCGAAGGGCTCGGCGATGCTGTCGGAGAGTCCCGAGAGCGAGAGCTCGTTGCGGGCTAGCGCCGTGAGCGCCTCGGCGAGGACTTCGTTGTACGGTAGTGTGGGCTGCTCGCGCTCCAGGGTCCTTGTTATGGCATTGAGGCGCCGTACTGCTTCCGTCGGCGGGTCTGTGTTGAGAGGGTGCGAGCCTGGGAGCTGCGAGGTCAGCAGGCGGACTGTGTTCTGGAATCCGGTTTCCCAGTCGATGAGCGTGCCGTAACAGTCGAAGCTAGAGAGTTGAGGAGATGTCTGTTAGCTCAGTGGCGTCTGGAAGCATTTCCGGATCTCGTCTTCCCCTCACCTTAGAGCTTTGAAGCTTGTTAAGTCGGGGTATTTGTTCTCGGATGTCATGGTTTCTCTTATGTTTCTATACTTCACGATGAGGCTGGCTAGGTATTCGGAGTATTATGTTGCTATACGTGTATGTTTTCAAGTTCGTTTGGTTTTCTTTTCGCTTATAGAACTCAACCAGAGTCACTGTAGGTGACTTTCGCATTACATCACCCCAGCTTGATCAGGGGTAGGTAATCCCTGACCACCGAACCCCTCCCCTCATGGGTAGGAGAGCTACTGATCGGCTTACCACATTTCCTACCTCTCCCCTATTTTTGTCGTGTCCTCCTTATTTCTTTTTACCTTCTAGTACACTTTTATATCTGACTTTGTTCTTTATGTACTACTTCTTTTTATCATTCTCCTGAGTCCTTTCTAGATGTATTGATTGGACTTTTCGTTTTCCAATTGATTCTTTTACCACCAACCTATCTCCAACTACCCCCCTCTTCGACATTGCAGAGGAATAACGAATCACCATAAACATAAGACGTCACGCCGGATGATATACTACGCTATACTAATCAGGACAGGTACGGGTACCTAGTCACTTAATATAATCCGGTGCTATATAGCAAGGTACGTTCTAGAGATGGTAAGTAGTTCAAAGGCGTACACGGATATCGTTGCCTCTGACACTGAGCGTATTGAGGAGAACAGACTATAGCTAAACTAGTTCTACCAAATTAAGCACCCAATAGAAAGCTCTTATCCCACCCATTTTCCCCAGCGTGCGCGACAAGCACGCTCGTGTGCAACTTCTGAATAAGCACTCCAAGAATCACGGCCATATTGGGGAGTGTCAGATACCTTAAGGGCGGAGAACGATACATCTCTGCTAACAAAATTAATATCGACCTTTGCGGCGAAGCTAGCAAACCTGAAGTCCTTGAACTTGAGAGTGCCCTTATCCGCAATGGGTGAGATCTCGCCCTCACCATTTTCTCTGGCCTTGAGCTGCACGAAAAATGTTTTCGACTCATCATCATTCTGCTCTTTGGCCTTTTTAGGGAGACGTCCCCTGTTACGCTCTGCAGGTCTCTTTGAGCTCAAGATCCGACGATCTTCTTCACTCTGGCTATCATCCTCGGATAACTCGTCGTCAGATGGCGCATCTTCACGATCTAGTTGATCGCAGTACTCATCCAGGGTTGATTTGCTGGCACATAGAATCATCATGCCTTCAATCATGCCAAAATCATATTGCGCCTCGAAGACACCTTGTTCATCCGTCGCATGTATCTCAAGTGTCATATTCTCAGCTTCTCCGGGCCAGTTCTCTTCAATAGCCGTGCAATCGACGATATAACTCCCAACAGGCGAACAAGATCCCTCTCCATTGGATGACTGGGTTCTCCGTAGGTAGTCGGAATGGGCTGCCTGCCGCTCCTGATCCCTAGCCTCCTGCTCCTTTTGTTGCTGCTGTTGTAGTCTCTCGAAGTGACCCTCAGCTGCATCCCTCAGCTTTACTGGGTCCCAACACACGTAAAGGGCATCACCCTTTCTGTCGTGGTGTAAGTCCTTGACATCTTTGAGAAGGCCTATAACTTTGCCCGCACGATAGGTGCTCCTGGGAGGTAGGGGCAGGACAAGAACGTCAGTGGTCTTTGATCGATCAGGGTTGCCTGATAGGCCCAAGAAATACTTTTTCAATAGCCATCCCGGGTTGATGTCAACTAATTCTTCTATGGTCAATTGATTATGCCACTCCTCTGATAGCTCGGCTTTTAGCTTCTCGATCTTGTCAGGAACTTTGTCGAGCTAGGTAAATGGTATTTTAGCGTACGCATCGAGGATGAATTTCGAGCGTGAGACTCTTACCTTTCCTGCCATGAGCATCTTCTTCAAGAGATTAGTTCCGTTGCCCGTCAGCTCGTCATCGTTGTATTCCACGCCATAATGCTTAAGTTGACCCTCCACAAAATGAAAATTGTTCCTCAACGCTCTGGTTGCTGCCGGGGTAAGCTTTGGCAAAAACATATCGTCGAGGGCTGAGGTCTCAACGCGGTCGACTTGACCGGGTAGCGCAAGGAATCGATCATACGCGAACTGAAACCCATCACGACAAATCCAACTAGTGGGCATTTTAATAGTTATAGAGTAGTAACTACAAACGGCGGGGTGTCGACAATTCTGAGATTCTAAGACTAGATTCCGCGATTCTTTTGTGAAGTACGATACAAATGGAGGGTTGAGAAGGTACTGCACTTCAGCTCGGACTACGTTGACAGCATGTTCAGTAAAACTACGGTGAAAGTTCAAGCTATTCCTTGCTGCGGTAGTCTAGTATAGTAGTATGATACCTACTTAATCTAAAGTATAATCCTCGTATCGAAAACTTGTACGCGCTCTGACGAAACCAGCATTTACCTTGTCGACCGAGAGCTGTTTCTAACCTAGCTAAGCACCTAAGCTAGGTTCGGGGCTTTCCATCGCAAAATGTTAAAAGCCCCCAATCAACTGGTCATAGGAAGGGTACAGACTGCTATAGAAATTTATATTGTAAAGAAACGCATCCATGTTACTACACATATGCTGATATACAGCTGGTACATACAAAGATAGCACGGCATAGCTTCATATTTCACAGCTGTTACAAACGTACCTACAGTTACATACAAATCTACGGACATCCATGTGTACCTATGTAAACGGTACAGCTACTAGGTTACCAAGCCATCTGCATTGATAGAAGGATCATTGAATCGCTTGTTCACTATGAATACACAATGATGATGACGATGAGATTGGTATACATCCGACTTCTCGCCATTCCCCTTACAAACTAGCTGTGAATACCCTATACTCTCGTCTTTCGCTGTAACATAGCAATAGGGACTACCGTTACCACCATGATCGCCGCTAAAGCCATTGATGATTTTATCAGATATTCCGATAGCTCGAGTCGCGTCGCTGTTGCGACCGATTCGGTTTTACTCGGGTCTTTGCTCCCTCCCCTTCCTTCCAGACCCACCCGGCCCAGGTTCCACCCCCGTCCCTTGGACGTATGCCGGTTGATGTCTCTTAGTCGTTGTTTCTTATACCTAATTAATTTGAGTTAGTGTTTGTAGATGCTAGTCGAGATGTTGAGCACGTACGTGGTGGCATCGGGGGGTGGAGTCTTGGCTGGGCTGGGACCGAGGTGGTTGTCTGCAGTGTCGACTGGTGCCGTCGTCGGCTTGGCTGGAGAGATCTTGGGTGAGGGGGGAGGAGAGGGATACACATTGTTATCTCGGATAACGAATGGGATGCTATATACTATATATTAGTAAGGAGCATCATTATAACACAAATAAACGAGTTACTATAGACGCACCTGTTAACTATATTTTCCGCGTGATGGAAGTAAAGGAATGTAACCGCTATGATTGTAACCGACATTGATATTGCTATCGATGTTGCGGGTGGCATATTGATAGCTACATATGTATGGGCTATCAACGATAGGCAGCGATACGAGTGAGTAACGGTATCGGTATTCAGTGACCGGGGTGGTTATTTGCCGTATGGTTCGGGGTTGTCGTTGGCTTGGTTGGAGAGGCAGGAGGGGAATGATACGCATTGTCAACCCGAGTTACTCTAGGGATGCTATTAATGTAGTAGAGCAAAGGCTATGTATTAACCCTAGGGGGATCATCATAGCGACGATAATAGCCTATTATAGTAGACACCAATGCGTTCTATTGTCTAATTAAACACTATACTGAAATAAGGGTTATTTTTGCTTAATACATAGGTATGTATTAAGGTCCTATGCATGCTAGGCCTTAACGCAAAAAAATATTCCTCGATTTATACAATAATTATACTTTAGGTACCTAGGATTACATTATTATTTTATAGGCTGCTTGGCCTCGTACTACATCTTCTAGCCCGGGTACCCATCGGCATTGGATCGACTCGATATATAACTTACTACAGATGTTATGTTACATGATTAATGACCTTCCCTTCTATCATCTTGTCTGTAGTCCTGGATAGAATCAGAATGGCTTTAAAGCTGTTTGCATGAAGCCCGGAGGAGAATATAGAATGAAATCATACTAGAAATATCGTTGTCCACGGATTGGGAAAACTTAGATGACTCGAGACTTCAGGACACAATGCAATTTACGCATCCAGCCAGTACGGACTTATGATACAACAGCACGCAGCTATAGCACAGCATTACACTCTGGTGAGAAGCAATACTCTAGCTTCAATCTGTGATGCGCTTTCGCCCCTACCCTAAAGAGGACATATAGCAGCACTTGCATAATAGAGCTTCCTACCTGCTAGCAAGTGGTTATTTAACAGTAGCACCTACGTTGGAGATTTGAGATGTTTAGTTAGCCATATTGAACACATCGTAGCTGTTTCCTAGCAATGACCTAGGAAATTATTTTGGAAGTCGCAGATTTAATCTGAATAGTCGAGCACGTTAAGGTCTTCAGCATTTCCTGATCCTGATCCTGATTCTGATCCTACTTCTTCTCCATACACGTACGCACACATTACTACCTACACATATACATACAAATCATCGCTTACTTACATCACTTCTAATTTTTCTAATTATAAAAAAAACAAAAAAAACACAATGGAGGCGGTATTCTTACTCATTCCACTCGCTATTTTCGGTATCATTGCAACTATAATTATTGCATTCTTTGTTTTTGTTGCATACATGATTACAAGGTGCGTATATATCCCATAATCTTTTCATTTATGCTGTAATATGATCGTAACTAACTTGGAATATATAGCATTCCTTGGACAGCGACAGCTCCTCCCCCTCACCCTCTTTTAACATTACCGAACAATATACCCGAAGCTGCTGTCAGCAGCATCCCCGGCTCCAGCACGGCAAACAGTCCACTCCCCAGGCCCAGGACGTAGGTGCTTAATGTCTATAATAGCATCTACAGACACTAACTCAACCTATACAGGTACAAGTCAAAGAAGGGCAGAAAGTACCGGGAAGCGTACGTCCAGGGCACGGGGAGTGGGATCTGGACCGGGTGGGTTTGGATGGGAAAGGGGGAAGGGGGGGAGGAGCCAGCGCCGATTACGATATATGAAAAGGCAGCAAACACACGCCTGAGCCTATCGGAACATGTTATAAAAGATTTGCTATCTTTAGCGCCCCTACTACTGGTCCTGTTCTTTCTCATTATAATCTTCTACATTGTCATATCATTCTTTAAATCATAACTACTTAATTTTCATAGCGATCAATCAACCGCATTACCCCTCTCATAGTATCTTCAACAAACTCGCGACTCCTGTCAAATTGGGGCCAGTTCGTACTATGATTTCGGCACCATCGCGCACGGTGATCTTGCGAGCCAATGCCTATTCCAATTTGTTAGGCCTGTCTCAGAAATGATCACAAGAAACTCACGTCTACCATGGCTGGGTCCATGACGGCATATGATATAAGCTCCTCCTTGGTACGAGGTGCCATTGTAGGTACTTCCGACATTAGAAGAACTGACAAAGCAAAAAGCAAATATTTCCAACCGCGACGCCTTCAACTTTCTTAGATGCTTGGTATCTTAGATAGTAAGAGTAACAATAAGTGTAAGATTCAAAGGAGTCAGGTCGTGTCGACGAGGTGCGCGATGTCGTCATATTATCCCCCCTATTATACATACACTAGGCCTATCTACCCCATGGTTGGAATCCAATTGTTGAATAGCGCCGAGACGCCAAGTCAGACGAGCCGAAAGCCAAGATTGGATCCGACAACTCTTCAAAACGTTAATCTAATATCGAATTTGTTTGCAGGGGATATCATTAGGATGTATGTACGAGGTATAAGGACGAACAAGTGTTGAGGTGAGCTCAGTAGCAAAAAAAGGCTTGGTATTAAAGTCTGATGCGATATTCCTAATTTACCTCTACGTTCCTCCTAAACGCGGTCTAATCACACCAGCTCGCTCCATAACGTGGCCTATCCTCTATACGTCTTCCATTCCCGTTCGCTCTAAGCACGCCAAAGCCCCAGGGGATATTGGAATACAACTCAATCCTCCACAACAACCTCCAAGCATCGAAACGAATGGTATTCGATCGAGAGGTAGATACGGTATAGACGAACATGGCGCTATTAGCAAGTCGAGGAGCGATGAAACTAAATCAGGTGTCCGACAAAGCGATGTAGCCACTGGAAATTGAAGGGTCGAACATAGTTTCCAGAGGCAGCGGAAGGTAAGGGGCTAACAGTAGCCGTGGCGATGGGCTGGGTGGTCGTGGAGACCGGTGCGGCAGAAGTGGTGCTCGGGACCGTGCTGATAACAGAAGAAGTACTAGGAGCTGGAAAGGTACCTCCCATGCCCTGTTGAATAGGGAACTGCAAGCTGTAGTTGATGCTGATTCCATCCGTGATCTGCATGGCGTAGTTTCCAGGGACGAGCGAGCCAGAGGGAACCCAGGTGTAGCTCTCGCCGGGTTGACCAGATGTGATCTCAGCAACGGTCTGGAGGTCTGCTACGTTCCCGTTCATCAAGGTGATGGTGACTGGTCCGACTGCCTCAGTCCAGGTGATGGTGAAGGGTTTACCGGTTTGGATACCGACAAAATCGCCATTGGTGAAATAGAGCGCCCAAGCGGGCACGGCAGCAAAGATAGCGGCGATCACGGCGAGCTTCATTGTTGGTGATGATGATTGGTTATCGTTATGGTGAATGAGGAACAGTAAGGGGAAGGAAAACGAAGAGGAAGAAGCAATATTTTATATGTAGGTACCCTACACTAATTACCTCTTACTATGAGAAGAGTGGCTTCGTCCCATAGCTCTTGCTAGCAAAGCATTGGGATTTAGAGTTCTAAACACGGACGATGCCGAGTTCAATAAATTCTAGTCAAGCTCTGCCTTGCTGGTTTCGTTGGTTTGCTAGCACACTATTATATCTTGGGGATCCCATTTCATTATGAGTTTCCTGGTGTCAAAGCAGCAGATTTATTTTATATTTAGGTAAGTTAAGGTACTTGCTTTACCGTTTTAGCCTCCGAGTTTATCACCAAAAATAAAATAAAAAATAAAAATAAACTATACTCAAATAGAAGTTATCTCCGATAAAAATATTTATTATTAAAGACTGTCGCCTGACGCATGCCCATCGTCTTCTCTATTATTTTTTCCAACAACATTAATACATCACAATTACGAAGGTAGTTGCCGGATACATAGCCTGTCATCCTCCTTCTCCTCCGCACAATCACAACCTACTATTACCCAAGAGAAAACATGGATTCACAGCAAAACGATAAGGCGAACTTGCCACCGCCGCTATATGACAATCTCCATGCAGGCCTGGGAAATAGCGGCCTACCAATACCACCCCCAGCAACAGCCGGAAAGTTCTACTTTGACAATCCCACAAAAGAAACTATACAACTTTGGTTCCGGCTCGACGAAGATGCCCCTGATGGGGAAAGCAGGCTCGTTCGCCTTGCGTTTAAGAGTGATAAAGTTCCTCAACTCATGCGCGAGGGCCTCCACTGGTCATTAGACAATGTGCGGTGGGAGGACGGGTTCCTCTGTAAAATCGACGCGATGAAGAATGCCCCAAGTCACTTAGTCAAGTATCTTCTTGATGAAGATTTGACCGTGGCCCGTAGTTACTTTCTACATGATCTTCACGTGCCTTCACGATGGGTCGCTCACTTACAGGTTTTCGCCTCATCAATCAAGCTCTTATCGAAAACGCGACCTGAGCATCTCACCATGGAGAGCATCGAAACTGCACATGCCTGGAGTGTTGACGACCAACGGATCTACCAATATAACAAAGCCTGCCCTGAGGAAGCGTGCAATGCTATCTATAACGATATGCCCCTGGAAGGTTGGTGGCCATGGCCAAAGAAGAACGAGAACTAAATGACAAATGGCTTTGGGCTACCACTGATGAATGCGTTTGGTCTCGGGGATCTGGAGAGGACCAGACTTGATATATAGGTACTTTGTCCGAATATGGCAGGCCAAGGATAAAAAAAGGATCTGGCAACCTAGAATAGAGACTCACAGGGTCGCACTTACTGAGTAATACCCACAGGAGAGCTATGCGCCCTAAAGGGAGATTCAAAGATAAAATGCTAACAGATTTTTTCCATCACCCAAGATTCAAATCTATAGTTTTCAATACATGTACGCGTGGGGTATATACGTACTTTATTTTTATTATCGAAATTCATCCAGTAAACTACTGCTCTAACTACTGCTCTCACTCTTCTCCTTCTGTCTATCTCGGGGTTATCCCTACAGGGGCTTATTTCAAGACGGTTGTAAGCGTCGAGGAAATTTTTGACAATGAGAAATCAACATTGTCTACTACAAAGGGTGCTATCCGTGCTAGTAATATCAACCTTTAAAATAGGTAGGTAAGTTGTACATAATATCTAGTACTGGTACCACGAGAGTCAGGACTAGCACAATGATGAGATGGCAAGACGACGCAGAGCCGAGTAGATAAATCAACGAGCAAGCCTAAGGCCGATTTTCTCTATAAATTAGAGGCTCATGAGAAAAGGTAGTTGAGGAATTTAATGCAGAGGATAATCTAATGTAAATGAGACTTGAAGTGAGGCAGTGGGTATTAAATCCCCAAAGAAAGGGAAAAAGGTATTATCGCATCGCTCAATAAAAAGGGTAAAATTTCCCCCTTTCATAAATTATGTAAAGCTACCGCTAGCTACAGTAATGCAGTCGTAGGGTGCTAGAAAATGCTTTGAGGGTACCTCCTTGCCAATCAATGTTGAAACGAAAAACTCAATCATTTCTCAAGCAGTTCATGACAATAGCAAATTTTCAATTTAAAGCCGACCGTGTGTCTTCCTTTAATAACCTAGCCTACGCATTCACAATTTTTCCGCCCTCCAAGTACACGATCTCATATCCAATATGAATAGTAGACCTCTCCGCATCCACCCAATCCTCCTGACCTCTCACAGCCTTCGCATTCCACTCCGGGTCCGCGAGAGCACTCTTGATCATATTCAGATCCTCCATGTAATACTCGAGCACCAGATCAGCCGCGCTGACTTCCCAGGTCGGTCTGAACTGCTTCAGTTCGGCTCCAAAGGCCTCCGCCACCTTGGGAAGTCGGACATGCTATTTCCAAGGTAAGCCGCGTGTCAATATCAATCGGCCCCGTGTTATTGAGCATATGGTAGGTAGGTAGGTAGGCAGCGCAAGGAAGACTTACCACGGCGTACTTGGTGATCCCGTGCTTCTTCAGTACCGGAACGCCGTGGGGAATGTGTACTTCCTGGAACCACTTCAGGAAGCCTTCCTCCGAGACGCCCTCCTTTCGGTAGTGCTCGAGTGTGTACTTGATAAGTTGCTGCCCGACCATTTTGAATGTAGCTGATGATCAATGGATGAATGTTGTATGAAGAACGGAATGGCCCATCCTCTCTCGTCTTCACTCTACTTTTATTCTTAGATTCTTGATCAAGAACGGGGTGGTCCGGAAAACTACTGGGGACGTCGGACCTCCGCGCTCACTTCGAGCCTCCGGGACCTGATTCGCCAGCATTGAACTTCCACGCTGGATTCTTATGCTCGCCTGCATGGAATCGTCAGACTCGATGGATATATCTACTTTTGGTAAGCCTGATGGACTCGGACACCGTAGTACAGAAGTGCATAACTCATACTTCGGAAGAACACAGGAGACAATCGTTCAACAAATATGTACGTCACAGGCTGCTCGCACAGATCCCCAAAAACGAAAGATGCCAGGAAATTCGTTTGTTGCAGTGAGATGTCGGCAATTGCCATGCTATAGGGGCAATCCTGGCGAATATTGCCACTTACGTTTGAATAAGGAAACCCCTATTCTCGAATATCTTAGGTAACCTCATACTAACCGGGGACCCAGGCGGTCAATCTTCCCTCCCCCCCCCCTATTTTCTTCTCTCTCTTTCCTTTCCTCCGCAAAAGACATATAGTCTAAAAAACCCACGCCATAGGCCAGGTACTGACCTAGTACGGCCAAGTCAGACATGCTGCGCACCGATTGACCTCTTGAGTGGTCACTATCTTGTTGGAAGTTTGGCGGCAATCGCCTGGGCGATATGCGTTGGTGGTAACCCACAGACAGGGCTCGGTGGCCACTATCACTCCTTGTCCTATGTGGCGGCGGCACGTAAGGCACCACTTGTGCCCGAGACTGTATACGCACATCGTGGTGGATGGCCGATGGTGGCGTTGTTGTTGTTGTTCTTGTTGCTGCCACGAGATCAATCGTCTGCTGGGTTCGCTAGTAGTGTTGCTCGTCTCTAGGCTTTATCCTAGAGGAGTCGATATGTCGCGAAGATGATCGTGCAGGGTGTGGTGCGTGGTGCAGGTATGGTACAAAAAAAGTCGCACCAAGAAACCCGTTGGAAGACGTTTAAGTAGAAAGTAGCTGCATCGCAATGTATCATCCTAAGCTTGGGTTCACTATAGAATAGGCAATTCAATTGCATCTGCTTTTACTGACGCGGTGTCGACGAGGTGAATGTAGGAGGCAGGTAGGTAGTAAGGAGCTGTTGCCGACGATATGACAAGCAAGTAGTATTGACATACCTAAGATACGAAGACTTACACACTATAAGGTTACCTATTCAATTCAATCTCCTACGGTCTGTTAAAAATCATGACATAGGTACCTAGGTATTTAGATTTATAAGGACGACTTTGATGCGGGATGTTTTCCATCGTGGAGGGAGAAACATAGATCGAAGTCTGGTATTCTAGTGACTGAACCCTTCTGAATACATACCTGAACCTGTAACGATAGGCAAGCAATATCACCTAGATGGAGAGACACGTTAATCAATGAACCCTGACAAAAAAAGTCGTCGAACTTATCAATCCAACATGCCCTTACAAGTGATGAGTCCGATTACCTGAATGAATTACTCACGACAAATAAAGAATTGCGAACTCCATAGTCACTGGGATAGTGTGTTATTCATTCATTAATAAAGCATATCATAATGTACTCTTCAACGGCCAATAGCCGCTCCCGCCCACTGAGCAAAGTCTTGGCCTCCAGGTTGGGGAAACAAGCCTCCCTGAGGCTGTGGCGGTTGCGCGGGTGCCTGTTGCGGTACGGCGCCAGCCCCTCCGTCTTGTTGTCTCTGCCTCGCGGCCTCCTCCTCGGCCTGGCGATGCGCCTGCTGTCGTCTGGCGCGGTAGTACATGAGGAACAAGATGGCTGTGACCAGTGATAATATTATCAGACTTTCGACCACGCCATCCAGGTCATCGAAGTTTTCGCCCAGGGGCTCGCCGTCGCTGCCTGCTATCGCGCCGTCATCGTAGAACCCACCGTATGCGTCGTCATCGTAGTACATGTCGTCTTCCTGCAGGAAATTGGCAATCCACTCGCTAAGTGACCAGTCTTTCCGCGGCGCTGTTAAGAAGATATCCGTTAGTGACGATCCATAAATAGGTAATTCAGTATTCGAAATCAAAAGCACTAACAAGGCTCATCTTGGATAGAGTTGATCCGGCCATGGGTGAAGGTATTCCAGGCGCTACGAGCTCGTAGCTTCAGGAGGCTCAAGGTCACGGGGAGATATGCTTCCTCATTTGTTTCGAGAGCTTGGTCGTAGTATCGCTTGGCGAGGTGGAAATCTTGGGTTAGACCAACACCATTCTCATGCATCCAGCCAAGGTTATAAAGGGCCTGTGCGCTTTGGAAGTATTCCGAAGCACCCGTATAACACTGGGCTGCCTTGTCAAGAGCAAGCTCAGAGCCAATACCATTCAAGTAGTAATCACCCATCTTCACCAACGAATCTATGTTAGATTGGATAGCAGACCTGGTCCAATAGATCAATGCGAGAGCTGAGTTCTGAAGAAGGCTGGATCTTTGTGGCTGGCGCTTAATCCATGACGGCAGAGGCAGCCGTGATTGTGTCGGATCAAGCATAAAGGCTACGTTGTTCTGTGCCTTCTCGTACCCTTGCTCCGCAGCCATCAAGTAATCCAGGAAGGCCAATTCATGATCCCCTTCCTCGTAGGCTTGGTTAGCCTCGGTCCAAGAAGACACTAAAGGCTCGGCCTTCTCAGCAACGTTTTTGTAGTATGCCAAAGCCATGCCACAGGTTTTGTCTCTACCAACTCCATGATGGATCATTTCAGCGAGATAGTACTGTGCTTCAATGTTAGCCCAGCGAGCTGCCGCCTCGAAGTAGGAGTTAGCAATCTTCAAGTCGTCTGGGGTGCCCTGGTCGAGGTGGAGAACACCAAGCGCTACGTGGGCGAGATTGAAGTCTTGATCCGCCGAAGCCTTGAAGAGTTCGGTGGCCTTGGAGACGTTCTTTTGTACTCCCAACCCGTGGAGATTCATAATTCCTAGACCCCACTGAGATTGGGCGTCGCCGTGCTTGATCCCACGCTCGAACCAGCCCCGGGCAACTCTGAAGTCCTGCTTGACGCCCTCCCCGCGTAACCACATTCGACCGATGTAACCGGCAGCCTTACTAGCATACTTCTCCAATTGCGGCTTTGGCTGGTCGACAACACGCCCATCCTTGGAACGCCAATACATGTTGGTAACGGCGGCAAAGTAGCGTCGGGCTAGATCGACGTTTCTTTCGAGCCCTCGCTGCCCCTCGTAATACAACCGTCCCAAGTTAAAAGACGCCTTAAAATCTCCTTTCTGGGACATCAGGTCGAGATACTCGATAACGTCGTCGATGGCGGCGTAGGCATCTGAATTAGGACTCGCTTTGAGAGCATTGATGCCGGAACTAACAACACTAGCTCCCTCGCCGTACACACCACCAACATCATCGGAAAGTCGATGCGCCTCGGGTACGATAGTCATGCCGCCCGGCGGACCGGACCGGAACCAAACCATGGCCTTGTCGGCCACCCTCTTGTAGTACTTAGAAGCTGTCTCACAACTTTTAGGCGCGCCAATGCCGCTAAGATGGCGCGCTGCGACGGTCATTTCAGACTTCGTGTGGCCCGCATCGGCGGCAAAGGTGTAATATAGTAGCGCCTTCGCTTGATCCCTCTCCACCGCGTCTCCTAGCCCAGTCGCATACATCAATCCCACCATATATTGCGCAGAGCTGTTCCCATACGAGGCTAGTCGGTAATAGTGATCGAAGGCAGTCTTGAAATTCCTGGGGTGGGAAAAGTTGCCAAAGAAGTTCAAGTCTCCCAGGAGGTATATGGCGTCCGTGTTATTCTGCTCGGCTGATTGTTGTAGTAGTTTGACACCTTCGAGAAGGGGACCGCTGATGACGGGGGACGGGTGTTCTTGAGGGGGGGCGCTAATTCGTAGACTCGGCAAAAGCTTTGCGGCATGCTGGAAGAGTGCTCCGAAGAGGCCGGTTTGCTTCTTCGTCTTCTTGTGAGATGGTGTTTTGATCTTTCGGAACTCGGTCATCGCCTCGTGGACAAGCTCCCATCCTAGTCCATGTTAGATACATTCGTTCGTTATAGCTATATAGTATATAGCAATAACAGCAGCTTACCACTTTGGTAAGGAGACCATCCTGCCTGTGCACCTTGGACAACATCTGACTCTACCGCTGGTTCGAGATTCGCGGTGGTTGCTTGGTCCGAATTGGCCTCAAATACCTGCTGATCAGTAGAAACGGCAGAGGCGACAGCTTGCCAAAGCACTATTTGTACCAGAGGTTAGCTAGGTAAGTAAGCTCGTGGGTATATGTGATTTGTAATTTATAATGCAAACGTACAGAAGCCGGAGACGAGACAAGGTCTCATGATGAACAATGTGCTAAGAGCAAATTTCCAAAACCTTGAATGATTTCATGATCTCTAACCGGTAGAAGAATTATAGGGTGTGGATGTGCGAAATGCGAAATAAAAGGAGGGAAAGAAGGTCGTCGTCGGTTATGTATGTACATGTAATGTAAATGTGAAGGAATAAGAATGGAACTTACAAGCTGTCCAGATCGGCTTCTACCAACGCGACGTCAGCTCAGGGAACAAAGAACTAGGTAGGTAGTTTGTATCTGATTGGTTCAATTCATGCCACATTTTGCGGGGCGATAGTTTTAGCTCATGTATGTAATCTGTACTACGCTGCCTGGCTGCCAGCCTGTTAGCCTGCTAGTCCGCCTAAGTACCTGAGGAATTCGTCAGTGGATCTTCAGAAGCTTCATCTGAAGTTTGAATTTTAGATTCGTAGTATGCGATTTTAAGTTGCCCGACTAACTTAGTAATAAAAAGACCGTGTAATATTCAAGGTCAGGAAATTGTTATCTCGTTTACCAACCCAACCTAGACATTGAACCAAGAACATTAAAAGTTATTATACAACAATCACCATTTACCAGACAAAATGTACTCCCTCACCTGCGTCGACGGGTACAAGATCCCCGTGCGCCAGGAAGTATATGTTCTCGACATCATCCCCCTTGCAACTGGCCCCGCAACCATCTCTTCGGATCAGAACCTCTCACTCTTCGACCCTTCACGTTTAGCCGCAGGACCTCCCGTCAATCTCGAGACGCAACATGGCAACATTACCTGTGCAAAGGCTTTTGACATAGGGAACGCTGTTGTGTGCACGGCAGGAGAGGATGGTAGCGTCTCAATATGGGATCTGAGACAGAAGGCTGAGGTTGCTAAACTCACAGGTTCGTGGCAGACTATTAGATATGTAATTTTGTATGATATGGATAGAATGCTGAGATGTACTATAGACAATCGAGTCCCTGTTTTATCTCTTGCATGCTCAAATACCGCTTTCTCGGTTGTAGCTGGCACCGAATTGCAAGACCATCAAGCTTCTATATTGATATGGTGAGCAAGCCGAATTGTCATTATTTGGCTATGAAACGCTTATACGTAAATCTTCAGGGACGTCCGTTCCACGCCTACTCCGAAGCTTCACTACAAGGAAGTCCATAGCGACGATGTGACAGAGGTCTGATTTCAACTTCTTCATAGTAGGATGTCTCATGCTAATGTCTCTCAGCTGAACTTTCATCCTAGCAATCCCAACATTCTCCTATCAGGTTCAACGGATGGGCTCGTGAATATCTGCGATACCAGAATCACCGACGAGGACGAAGTTGTGATCCAAACATTTAACCATGATGCTTCAATCCATCATGCAGGCTTTCTAAATGACACCGAAGTGTTCGCCCTTTCTCACGATGAGAAACTAGCTCTATACGACATGGCTGAAAACCACGAGAACGGAGCTGCAACGACCGACTTTGGAGATATGCGAACGACACTTAATTGTCAGTACATCGCTAATGTCCCGGCGAAAGCGAATGGTGCTGGCGCTGTGATTGGTGCCGGCGCACACGAGTAAGTTGACCACTCATGAAATGTAAAGAGCGCTGACCCTAAGATGCATGCAGTCGGGAAGCATTTGAAATGATTCATCTCACGAAAAGCCAAGGATGGAATCTGGATCGAGACAATAGCGTGAGCTTGCCTGGAGCCCACTCTTCAGAGATTGTCCGAAGCTTTTGCTTCTACGATGAAGCGCAGACCGTGTTCAGTGCCGGCGAGGATGGATACATAAAAGCATGGAGACCGAATGCATAAATCAAGCATATTATCCCTTCCACTCAACCGTACTTGTCGTGCTTGTTTTTGGACTTCAGGTCTAACAGCTGTTCGTGATAATCGCCTTCTCTTCTCGCCCTCTTCAAGTTCCGAACCTCGTCCTCGTTAAGACGTCTTCCTACGGCCTCTTCTAACTCCTTCCGGCTGATCTTTTCCTTTGCTTTCTCCTCCTTTGTCGCCTTGAGTCGAGGCTTGTAGCGAGCCTGCATGCGTATTCTCAAAGTTGTATCGAAGTTAATCTCGGTAGCGTCTCCACGAACCTCGGGTGCACCATTCGCTTTCGTAGGCTCCTTGACCGTCAAGAAGGTTTCCTGTTGTGTCTGGAGCTGTAAAGTCCCGGGAGTGTCGGGGGTAGGGAGTATAGACCACGTTTCAAGAGCCGATATAGCTTCTGACGTCGCGCTTAGAATGCCGTACTTGTCGCAGCTCAGGTATCTAGGTACACAGGGTTAAATTAGTAACCGAAAACTATTAGCGGACTTAAAAAGATAGCTGAAGCACATACTTGCCATAACGACCCTTGAATCTGAAGTTCTCCGTTCCATAGATCTTGTTCGCAACCCAGACCTGGCGTACGTCGTGTGGTTCGGCGCTGGCTGGGTTTCCGTCGATAATGTTTACAATTGAGTCGGTGAAGATCTTTCCGTTAGCATCGCAGGCGAGACAAGTCGGTGGTTCTGTTGGGAGAACGATCATGACTGGGCCTTGGACATCACCTATTGCCTCTGCCGACACCCAGCTATCGTCATTTTCCGCGTCTTCTGCCGTTGCGGCGACCGCGACAGTACTAGGACCTGCAGCATCAATGGATTGATCTGCTTCGGTCCGCTTTCTCTTCTTTGGCTTTTTGTCGCCTTTGAAAGACAACGGCTTGACCATTTTGGAAGTTTACACGGATGCTAACTTGAATCAATAATTTCTAGGGCGCGTTGGTAATTGCAGAAAAGACGGAGAAACAAAGTTGTTACGGTTGAGAATGGAGAATGAAGCTTTATCGGAACTCGATAAGAAATGCAAATGCGCTGGCGTCACTAAAAACAGCGCTAGCGCAGAGCGGGAAGCTCCTAAGATAGTAGTGCGGAGTGCGCCGGCCAGGGGTTAAGTTCCAGGCTAGTATTTTTACTGTACTATGTACTCGCCAACTAATAAATCCCGACGATATCCTTAGGAAGATGGGGAAAAGATCAGGTGTTCTGGAATCGATTTCTAGATATAATTCTACTTTTATATCTATATAGATAGAAATTTCTTACTTTTATTCGTATTTATTCGGCGGATAGATTACAATCAGAAATATTTCAAGAAACATAATCATGGCGACAGCTCAACCAGTTGTAGTGTCATTAGCTGATCTTAAGAATGGTAAGGATTGCAACATCAAGTTTTAACTTCATTTACTCATTAAATAGGAAACATCTCTTTTGAGACGCTACAGGAAGCATTTGGCCCAGAATCGCTTGGAATTCTTGTCGTCAAAGATGTTCCAGCCGAGTTTCCACAGTTGAGACATCAACTCCTATCCTATGCCTCGTACATGGGCAATTTATCAGAAGCCGATTTTGGTATGTCCACCATATTCAAATTAGTTATATTGTTAAAGCCATGTCTAACGAAAATCTAGACAAATTCACAAATGAGGCAGCCAAGTACCTCGTAGGGTGGTCGAAGGGTAGAGAAAAGCTCAAGGATGGAGGCGCGGATGAGTACAAGGGCTCATTCTACGCCAATTGCGCATTCTACGTCGATCCATCGTTAGAATCAGCCAAGCCAACAGAGAAGTTCCCTCTAAAGGATTTCCCGGAGTATTTGGCGCCAAACTCGTGGCCTCCCAATGAGACCTTGCCAGGATTCAAGCCGACGATGGAGCAAATGTGCAGGCTCATAATTGACACCGCCGTGCTGGTTGCTCGAGCCTGCGACAAGTTTGCTGAGAAGGAGATTTCGGGCTATCCCTCCGCATATCTAGAAAAGGTTGTCAAGTCTTCATCCACGACGAAAGCCAGGCTGCTCCACTACTACCCAATGCCCGAAGAGGCTATGTCGAAGGGACAGGAAGAGGACAACTGGTGCGCAGTGCACAAGGACCACGGTTGCTTGACCGGTCTCACGTCAGCCATGTTCATTGATGAACTCAAGACGGATGCGAAGGTGCCCAATTTTGGCGACAAGATACCGAACTTGTTGCCGACACTCGAAGAGTTATCTGGGTCGCCAGATCCACAGGCTGGGCTCTGGATCAAGGACAGAAAAGGGGTGCCCGTTCAGGTGAAGATTCCAAGAGACTGCATTGCCTTTCAAACCGGCGAGGCATTGGAGAGGATCACTCGCGGAAAGTTTAAGGCTGTAGAGCACTCGGTAAGAGGAGCATATGCTAAAGGCATAGCTCGTAATACTTTGGCCGTGTTTACGCAGCCGAATTTAGAGGATGAAGTCGATCTAGACCAGCATATAAGTTTTGGAGAGTTTGCAAGGGGTATCATAGCCAAGAATACAATTTGATGATAAGAATTGATTTTTAATGAAAGATCAGATAATTTCTACAAGCCTCGAAGAACTGGCTTGCCATCAAGTGTTGTACTTCAACTTGGTGTAATTCTATTACGTCTTTCCCCCCTATTTGGGTAACACCCCTAGTCCTAAAACAGTGAGCTGTAATACCTGGAGCTACCCCGCCAAACAACTAAACAAACCGCTGCAGTTGGCGTCGCATATCACAACATTCGCAAGCTATGGCGTCACTACATCGATTTATTATTCGATATCCATCTTAATAAGATATATAGACGTAACCGCCTGGGTACCTGTTTCCTGTCTTCAAGTTTGCCGTGCTTAAATTTAGAGTAAATCCGTCAGCCATCGGTCTCCGAATGCTCCTTCGCCTGTCTCGGAGTTTCCCTCCCTTTGTCTGTCGTAATACTAGTAATAATAAATTCACATCTCGACCCCTCCCCCTCCAAACAGCCCTTCCAACAAGCTTCTATTACTTGTTTTCAACCCTCAATAATAAGCCCCGTTCCCGTCGAGAATTCACCACCACATCACCAACTATGGCATTGAACCCCAAATTCGCAGGCCAGCGACTGCTCTTCGGTCAACCCCCAGCCAGTTCGCAAGGTGTCGCCCCAGCAGTGCACACGCTCGAGTTATTTCTTGATTACGTGTGCCCGTTCTCCGCGAAGCAGTTTAAAACCTTCTACCACGATGTCGTGCCTCTGATCAAGTCGAACCCGCAATGGGCGTCGCGACTGGAGATCATATTCCGGCAGCAGGTGCAGCCATGGCACCCCTCGTCGACGCTCGTGCACGAGGCTGGCGTCGCCGTGCTGCAGCTCGCGCCCGAGAAGTACTGGGACTTCAGCGACGCCTTGTTTAGGGACCAGCTCCAGTACTTCGACGAGGCCACGGTGAATGAGTCTCGAAACGACACGTACAAGCGCCTTGCGAAGCTGGGTGCCTCTGTCGGTGTCCAGGAGGACAAGCTGTATGACCAGCTGGCTATCTCCGACAAGGTGGCCGAGGGCGGACATCCCAACAACGGAAACAAGGTTACGAATGACTTGAAGCTTCAGATCCGGTTTGGCAGATTGGTTGGTATTCACGTTAGTCCGACGGTGATATTCGACGGGGTTGTCGCAAATGATATCAGTTCGTCGTGGACGAAGGATCAGTGGGAGGAGTGGTTGAAGAAGAGCATCGTCTGATTCTAAACGCACGTCTGAATTAACCATCCTTGGGACTGATGGCATATCTGCATGTTAATACAATGCAATGATATACAATCTACAAATATAGATTGCAATTAATATGCTTCCATTTCATGAAATATGAGAACGTAATCTTATTAAGGCCAGTCTCAGGAGTAAAGCGCAGCAGCTGTCTCCACCTGGCGAGATCCGACAATTCTCAATTCTCAATTCTCAATTCTCAATTATTACAGCGTAGGTATTATTGCGCAAATCTTCAAATACTGTACTTATTATCCAACACCAAGCGTATAAGAAAACCCACATGGAGGAATCTCAACCATGTTGATTTTTAAATCTCTGGGAAGAATCCAGTTGACTCCATTGAGACGGAGCATTCTCAATGTTCAAAACGTAGCATCTCGCAGCGTTTCAACGAGGCAAAATATTCGCTTCTCCAGCTTAAGATTCCAAACAACTGCTCCCAAGCCAGGCGCCCAAACGCAAGCTACTCAAAAACTACCACCCCCGAAACATGGTCAGTCATCTCCATAGGTTTTTATAAGCACCGAATTCCAAAGAACTAATTGATTGATTGATTGATTGATAGCATATCCGGAGAGACTGTGCGTGTACCACGCCGGCACAGGCAGAATCACGTTCCTAGCCTGTCTAAAACTCTCCACGCTTTTCATCTTCGTCTTCTTCGGCTTCGTCGTCACGCCAGCCTATTTCGACAGAGAAGGTCTCTCACCCACCGTGCTTAGAAGTACGTCCATCATATATCTAACCTAACCTCTCATCCCAATCATTCATCCATCCATTCATTCAGTGATTCATTCATTCACCAATACTAACCCCAACCCACCCAAGCAACCCTCTCAGCCATAGTACCCCTAGTCTTCGTAGCCTACACCACCAGCCCGTTCGTGTCCTTCATCCACATGCGGCTGCCGCCCTTCGCGCGGCAGTCCGAAGACATGCTGCGGCGGTTCGTGCGCGCACTACCACCAACCACGGAGCTCGACGTCACCACCATGAGCTTCATCGCCAAGCCGCGCGTGAGCCGGGTGCGGGTGGGAGATTTGTATCCGGCGAGCCGGCGCTTCGGCATCGCCAACCTGGCGCGCGACACCGCCGCCGAGAACGCCGGGAGGAGATGGTACATGTTCCGCGCCGTCGCCGACTTCAACGCCCAGTCCAACACTGTGACGCGCGTGCCCTGGGTCTGGGAGAGTGTTCTGGGTACTATTCAGAAGCAGTAGCGGGTTTGATCTTATTCCCCAGTCCTCTTTGGCGGCGTTCCGTGCATGAGGAGAATGCCACTATGGAGGTATATCAGACCCTTGTCGGCACCAATGATGCTAGGGAATAAAAATATAGCAAGAATCCATTTTCGAAACATCTTATCACAGTGTTAGCAGTTGCCCAGCCATGTTGTGAATTTTTGCCGAACTCTCCCCATCAGAGGTAACTCTTAATAGGAGATCGCTCTAGAAGGGCATCTAACGTTAGCAACAAGCCTACGATACCTAATGATTCAACCTAGGCCTAGAAAAGGATCCTAATGAATTAGGACCAGATCCCGCCGTGTAAGATAGCATCACATATAACACCTTGCTTAATCGGAGCTACGGGCTTCTTCTTCACCTGCCACAAGCCTACATCTTACTCCAGATACATAGCGAATTAGACTTTCAACTTCAATCCATAAAGAGTACTTGGGTGGCTAACTATAGTACGGGTAATGAATCGTATTGTTTTAATCAAGAATTAGCTATCTATGCTGCGCAATCTTTAGATAGATGTAACTCAAGGAAATCCACCAGCCTCAGCTTCACCTGATACATATCCCCTTCCCAATTAAAAGGGTAAAAAATGACCTCATGTCTAAGGATTAGGGTATCTAAAGTTGGTCAAACCGAGATATGTTTTCTTCGTCCGTGGGTGTGGTGATGGACTGTGAACATGAAAGGTTCTCGTCGTGGTGAACCAGCGCATCACGGTACTCCTCAAATACACCTGTTTGATGAATAGCAGCTCCTGGTTTGCTAGTCGGACAAGAATTTCGATCCAATTCTCTGCGAGTGACAGGAGGTGGTGGTCGACGCTGGTGTTCGAGGGGTGTTCTAGGACAAAGTCGAGTGCGAGGAAATCAATAGGGCTCTTTTCGCACAGCGTCTTCCTGGACAATGCGTCGTTGGTGGGCTTCCACACTGACAGGCTGAACATGTGGGAGCAATCTTCCAAACACATCCATTGGGGAGCTGGTTCCAAGTGGTCCACCGAAACAACATTGTGAGTGCGCCAATGTTCTGGAAAATCAAGACGATAAGCCAGACGGCCGATCCGTTCAACAATGTTGAAAGGTCCAGCAAACTGTTGGCCTAACTTCTTTCCAAGTACAGCATCAGCCGGGATGTTGTACCCTCTGTGTAAACGGAGTAGGACACGATCGTTTTCTTGGAAAAACAGGGGTTGGTGTCTCTTGTCATAGAAACGCTTTGCTGACATTGCTGCTGTTGAAATAGCATCATGTACCTCAATGCGAGAAGGGGGATCCTTTTCTCTGCTGGTGTTGATCAAGCCAGGAACACCCCACTCACACCATATTAGAATACCATAGTGTAGCTTAGTCTTAGAGATTCCTCCTTAATACATCATCTTCTCACCACCAGACCACCATAACTGCTACGCGTACCCGCGCTGGAGAGAATGTGTGCCTGTCCAATGGGTAGAAACTGGGTGCGGAAAACCCGACCAAGGGGTATTTGAAGGATGATGATTTATAAGGGTGATTATTGAGGGATGGTGAAAAGTTTAAACGAAACACAAGAGATGAAGGTGTTCGCTAGGTAGGTAGTCTAGGTGTCGAAAGCAGTAAGTTGTGAGGAAGAAAAGACAGCAAGAGGAAAAAAAAGGGAAGATTTCTTCAAGTGCATTTGCCTCACAACCATGGAAGGAAAGGGACATATTGATTAGTCCATATGATTACGACATCTTGCAATTCGAAGCTCCTTCCCCTTTTACAGTTGTTGTCGTCGAGTTCAATGTCCTTGTCGTTTCTACGAGGATTACAGGCATTATACTGTTGATCCTGTAAAATGGAAGTCACTACAGGTTCCCCAGAAGAAGGATAGCGACAGGTTCTTTCTTTGTAAAATATGTTACCGGGGGATTTACTTTCAGCTGGATGATTCTCATACTTCTTTCCACCGTTAATTTATGTACTGAAATAAAAGTGTCATGGTGGTAGGCTGGTAGCAGTAAGAGAGAAACCTTAAAACGACAAGGATAGGGGTAGGGGTTATCTCAGGACTCAGGAAGTGCCTAACAATTAGAATTTGGAGAAGGTGAGTTGCCAACTATAGCGGGGGCGGGGGCGGGGGCGGGGGCGGGGGTGAAATTTGGGGAAAAAGCTATCCGTCCCGCTGGCGATATCGCTGCTGACCTGACCCTCTTATTTATTTTATTTCACCGTATATTAGGTATCTACTTCACACAAAAGGATCAGCTAAAAGACCAAAGACCCAGGTCTTTTGGGCATGCATAATGTGCTCCGACGCATCAGAATCTGTATATCACCTCTGCACGTAATACAGACCGCGAACGGCATCATTCGGCGCACAATGGCTTCGCAAGTCAGCCGAACGTATGATGTATGTATATGACCTCAGATCTCTGAGCTTACTCGCTTCGATGCTTGGTATGCTGCTTGCTGACCGCATCTTCCCTTAGGATGCCATTGATGCTCTCAACTCCCTCCAGACACCCTACGCGATAGTCGAAGCCCGTCGGAAGGCCGGTATACGTCCAGATGCCACCTCAATTGCTGAGATGCAGGTTTACCTGCGCCGCATCGGTTACGCCCCCTCCGACCTCGACCGGTTGAATATCGTGCATGTGGCGGGAACAAAGGGCAAAGGAAGCACTTGCGCATTCGCTGCATCTATCCTCTCGCAGTACCAGAAGTCGCATGGATTGCCCCGAAGGATAGGTCTGTTCACAAGCCCACATTTGATTGCTGTGCGGGAAAGGATCAGAATAAATGGCAGCCCGGTTGCTGCGGATGTATTTGCACGTTACTTCTTCGAAGTCTGGGATAAGCTGGGAGAGGCAGAGGAAAATGAAGGTCAGAAGGTTTTAGACGAGCGACTTGGTATTCCCATGCCTCCCCGTCCGGTCTATTCCCGCTACTTGACTCTTATGAGCTACCATCTATTTCTCCAAGAAGGAATTGATGCCGCCGTATACGAAACCGGAATTGGCGGCGAATTCGACGCAACGAATATCGTGGAGCATCCCGTCGCGGCCGGCATCAGCACTCTGGGCATAGATCATGTCTTTGCGCTCGGAGACACGGTCGAGAAGATTGCTTGGCACAAGGCTGGTATTATGAAGACGGGTAGCGCTGCTTTCACTATTGAACAAGTACCTAAGGCAGCTCAGGTGCTGCAGGATAGAGCTAAGGACAAGGGCGTATCGCTGAAAGTCCTAGATATTGACCCCAGACTAAACAGTGTCAATGTTCGACCAGACGCGCTGTTCCAGAAGAAAAATGCTAGTTTGGGGGTAGCACTAGCAGAGACCGCATTACAGAAACTCGACCCCAACTTCACTCCAGATCCATCAGCATTAAGTAAAGAGTTCGTCGATGGCCTTGAACAAGTTGTTTGGCGAGGAAGATGTGAAGTCAAGGTTGAGGGTCCAATTGTCTGGCACGTAGACGGGGCGCACACCGTCGACAGTTTAAAGATGGCGACAAAATGGTTCGCGGGCGAATGTGCGAATAGGTCCGGACCAAAAGCCTTAATATTCAACCAGCAAGGCCGAGAGGAGGCCGTACATTTCCTCGAGGGTATGATTTCTGCCTTGAAGGCTCAAGGACAAGGAACATTTGAGCACGTCGTCTTCTGCACGAACGTGACATATTCGGCCACAGGCTACAAACGGGATTTCGTGAATTACCAGTATGACCCCGATGCCATCAAGGCGCTTACAGCACAGCGCGCCTTCGCGGAGAAGTGGTCCGAGCTAGATCCGACAGCGAAAGTCTCCGTCCTGCCCACTATAGAGGATGCGATTAGTCATGTGAGGGAGTTGGGCAAAGCGCCTCTAGGCGAAGAGGAGACTGTCCAAGCTTTGATCACGGGCAGCTTACATCTGGTAGGCGGAGCTCTAGGCATCTTAGAAGGGGCAGATGCCCTATAACCGGCGACGGTTTCTTTTTCTCGGGGAGTTATCTTCACTTATAAATGGTCTCGGAGTCAACGAGCAATAAATATACCCTGGATAGATAGGTCAGGATCTACGGCGGCTCAACCCGTGCAAATGAAAATCGCTATATGTTTTAAACCGTTTACATCTCCGTACTAGATATGACTCTCGTCTAACTCGGTTTTTGGTAAGGAACCTCGAGTTATTCAAAGCAAGCAACTCAGTTATGGCGGTGCTCGTTATAGGACATGAATTCTCATGACTGAGAAACATTGGTATTATTTAGACGTAAATATAAGCAGTGAAATGAATAGTATGCCTAGGCTAGTTGTTGAAAGTTCAGCTATAGTGAGTGATACCCAGAAACATCATGTAGATAGTCCTGCGACCTGGTATCTAATTTTGACATCCCATCCATATTTTCCGTGTACTAATATCGCATACCAAACGCCAGTCCAGTCTCGTCCGTCATAATTCTACTCGTCCTCTCCAAGTATTCTTTTTATCATTCGCTTCTTCATAACTCTGCATCCGGTTCCAGCGTCTTAAGCAGACCTCCTACCAGATGCAAGCTCCCAGTAGACAAAACCACGACTTTCACACCATCACCATGTGATACAGTCCTAATCCTCTCAACGGCATCTCCCACATTATCAACAACACTGATGACCGTCTTCGGAGACAAGTCCCGCATGGCATCCGCAGCAGCATTCTGCACAGCCAAGTCCCTCTCCGGCTCGTCCGCAGTTCGGCGCCGGAAATCATTACGCGTGAAAACAGCATGGTCGAAGATGGTGTCGTGGGAGGATACATCCCACTCCTTCTTGACGCCCTCCAGCAGACCGCCAAGAAGCCTCGCCACGTCGCGCTCCTGCTGGTTGAACAACAGAACCACCTTGGCGTCTTTCGGCAGGTCTTTGCGTTTCGCCGCAAACCACCTCGCGGCCTCTCGCAGGCTGTCCGCAGTGTGCGCCCCGTCGATGAACCACGTCAGGTCGCCCTCTGGTCTCGTCTCGCAGCGTCCCCGAAGCCTGGCCGATCGCAAGCCCTCGGAGAACCGCTCGGCTAAAGCAGGCAACGCCTCCTCCTGTTCTGGCCACCATGCATCCCGTTTCCCCTCGAGAACCCTCAGATGTTCGCTCGCAGCTCGAAGCGCCAGCGCCTGGTTGAACTTCTGGAACTCGCCCTCCAGACTGCCCGGCTGTATCCCCTTGACACCGCCCCATCGCTCAACATCCGCGTCCTCGACCTCCACCAACAGCGCACCTTTCTCCTCCGCCCGCTCCCGCAGGACAGCCATCGTCTTCTCTCCCACCCCATCCTCCTCACCACCACCCACCAACCTCCTCGTAAAGCACCTCCTGCCCGTCTTGCAGACACCCGCCTTGTGCCACGCGATCTGCGGCACCGTCGTCCCCAGCATCCCCACGTGATCCAGTCCCAGCTGCGCGACCACGGCCGCCGTGACCGCCTCCGGCGGCACGACGTTCGTCGAGTCGAACTCCCCGCCGATCCCGCACTCGAGCACCACGCTGCTCACACGCTCCCCGACAAACGCGCGGAGCGCGACAAGCGTCAGCAGCCGGAAGAAGAACGGCTTCGTGGCGGGTCCCCGCAGCTCCTCCTCCGAGACGGCCTTCCCCTGGGCGACAGCCGCCGCCCGCGCCGAGTCCGTCAGCGCGTCCCAGACCTGGAAGAAGTACCGCGCGAACAGCTCCGTACTTATCGGCTTGCCATCGATCTGTATGCGCTCGCGCACGGAGAGCAGATGCGGCGACGTGTACGTCCCGACGCGCCCGGCGACGTCGGCGACGTCGGGCTGTGTTAGAATGGAAGTCAGATACGCGCACACGGAGCCCTTGCCCTTGGTGCCGGCGACGTGGACGTAGTGGAGCTGCGCGAGGTCTGTCTGCGAGAGGTTGGCGCGCCGCAGCCACTCGAGCATTTCTGGAATGGCTTGGGCGTTGAGGTCTTGGGTTGTGGTGGGTTTGGCAGATGGTGATGGTGATGAAGAGGAGGAAGGGGTTAGTGGGGGCGAGAAGAGGGATGTGATGGCCCGGTTCGACTGGATCGAATCCAGGTGCTGGAGCGCGGATTCGTATGTTCGCGCCATGGTAGATGATGGTCTTGATGTGATGTGTTTGAAGGGTGTAGTAGAAATTTTGGAGTTGACGGTTACTGAGGACCTCACGATGGGGATTGAATACAGGCTTCGGGCAATCTTCAAGCAAGAAGCCATAAGACCAATGTCGGCATTCCTGGTGTTATTGAATCGCCACTATTAGTTTGTACCTAGGAAAAATAGTTCCTTATTCCTAGACAAAATACATGATATTTTTTGCACAGGCTGAATGATTAGGTATGAGAGGTATTTCTAGCATCCAAATTGTATCCATTCTTATGGGATGTTAAGTAGGACCTAGGTGAGGGGGAATATAGCAGTATAGACAGCGGATCGAGCGCTATAAATTAGAATACTACGGCCGCTATTATCGTGCTATCTCCACTTGAGTCAACCCCTATTCTCGGGGTGACTTACCTTTCAAGACTTCTATTACTACAGAAAGATGGGATGGTTTTAACAGTCGCCAAAGGGGCATATTTATACAAATATAACGCTCTCATGCATTTCATATTACGGAGTCATGAATTGAGTCGGTAGATAGATGGCAGTATAATGCCTATAAACGTGTCCCCTACTAGACCGATCACAGTATAAAGTTGTCAGAAACACAACCAACAGGAATAACTCAGAAGCAAGCATATCCGCCGTCTATTGCTATACTGCATGCTATTATCTCATACACAGGCCGACTAAGCCAGCCTACCTATTCACCTCGCTTACCATCCCTATCTTCCATCTCCCCTCTTTCTCTTTTTCTCTATTACCTTTCTCCTGAGAGGATCAAGTAGGTTAAGTCGGTAGGTAGGCGAATGGATAAAGGGATAGATACAATGTACAAGGATAAGTGACAAAGTGAAAAAAAAAGAAGTGATGCTTCCCTCTCTTCTATCCTCCCCTAGTTAACTTATTCCACTCGCAAACTTTGTAGTCGAGCTTCGGTAGAAATGACCTTTTATTCATTGTTAGCAACAATTTCTTATTTTCATCTTGCTAGGAGTTAGGATTGAATTGCATGAATGAAAAAAAAATACCTCTAATGCTTGTTGTACTTCAAGTACCTTGCGAACTTCCGAGAGCCAGTCACGACTGAGGGTCTTAGCCCAGCCCTGAAGACCATTCATCTCACGAGCCGCCGCATCAAGGTCACCCTCCTCGAGATAGGTCTGGGTTCGGGTGAGGACGCTCTCAACATCATTGCCGGCAGCCAAGCCGTGCTTTTTGAATAGCACTTTGCTTAGCACCCAGCTGGACGCATGAGACGCAACACCTGCATCCTCTGGTAGCAAACTTGCCTTGCGCACCTCAAATGCGACACGACGGAATCGGTCAATCAATTGAGATGGCGTCGCGATGCCGCGTTGATAGGCGGAGGGGTTAATCGAACCGATAGCAGCATTGACCACTGGGTCTTCTGTGGCAATTTCCTTCAGGGCGACAAGCTCGCGGACAAACGGTCTCGGGTGTTCGGTGTCGTGGAGACTAGCCCGCACGGCCTCGACGGCAACGTGCAGCTGTTGTGTCTTCAGGTTCGTATCCACGACATCGTTCCAACCCGTGGTGAGGCTCTCCAGCTCCTTAACGGCCGAGCTTAGCTGCTCTAGCTTGCCTAACCTTCCGTTACGCTCTTCCTCGACACGCGCCTTGATATCCTTCAAAAACTGTCGCTTTAGCTGAACGGCTTGCTCTATGAGCTGGTTGTTGAGCTTCTCTTCGTTAACCTTCTTCTCTCGCTCGATCTCTGTCCTAATTCTCGAATCGTACGCAGTTTGGATGCGCTTCATTTCTTCCTCAAACTCGGCCCTCCACTCTCGCTCCTGAGCATCCATCGCTGTCTCAACGCGGCGGACTAATTCGGTTGCCGCGCCCTCAAAATCTTTGACTTTGGATGCAACTTGCGATGCAGCTTCTTTCTCGACCTGGGCCTTCAGCTCACGGATCTTGGAACCAACTCTATCAAGCTCGTTCTTAGCCTTTCCGATGGTAGAAGAGAAGCGGGCATCAGCGTTGTCGGCGTTCACGACGGTGATGATGTCGTTGAGCATCTTAACTAGATCTTGAACAACGGGTACGTCGGCATCATTGACCTTCAGGGGATCGATAGGAGCAGCAGGGGGGAAGCGAGAGGGCTCATCAACCTCAGGTGCCACAAAATCAGTCTTGTCCTTCTTTGTCACTTCGGCCTTGACAGGAGTTTGCTTCTCTACGGCCTGGGATGCAGCAGCAGGAGCAGGAGTAGGAGGTTCAGTGGGCTTCTTTTCCTTTGGTTTGGCAGCATCCTTCTTGTCGGATTTGGTTGCTGCAGCACTTTTACCAGCTTTAATATCCTGCACAGCGCTAGATTGTCGACCCTGAGGCTCGCCAGCATCCGCTACCCGCCAAGAGGCGCCGCTCTGGGGGGAGATCTTCACCTTAGCATCGTTGTCCTTTGCTCGGCTTCCTCCAATGGTCAAGCCACCAGGGTAACGCTTCTTGTAGTCGAGTTCTTCGAAGTAAAGCACAGCTTGCTCGCCAAATGGAACATACTCGGTGAAGAAATCGTGGAAGTTATCGCTGATGCGCGAATACCACACGCCACCACCAAAAGTGACAGTACCTAGAAACACCAAGGTCAAAATATAGTTCCGTAGTCGGCGGAAGAAACCCTTCTTTTTTCTGACAGGCGCAGCAGGCGGCGGAGAAGGCTTTGACTCTGCCTTTGTCGCGGGCGGAGGTGGTGGTGGTGTATGAGGGACCTCCTTGGCATCGATCGTCGCCGACTCTACCTTGGAATCCCTCTTAAGAGCAGGAGGATCGCTCGACGCGGCGGTGGTGGTCTCTGATGTAGGTATCTTTGCGGGGGTTGGGTCATTTATCGAAGGCTTCTTATCATCGGCATAAAATCTCTGATTGCGATTCATATTAGTAGTTGTTATATTTTATAATTTTATAGATATTGACTTCATACCCTCCCAGCCGATCTTGCGATCGCGGGCTGCCATTGACGGGCAGCAGTAGCAACTACGGGCCTGCTACCTACTGCCCTGACAGATCGCAACGATGTACGCAACATGAGGGCATCGAACAAGCCTCTTCAGCGCAATTCTCGTTGCTGTGCTGCGATTCCGATATGGGTGTACACGAGGTATTATGTAGCATATGAGGATGTAAAAACCTCGGGAAGCTTTTTTAGCTGCACGTTTGCGTTGGGCGAAGGGCAATCCAATCCCGGCAGAGTGGGACTGGTTGATTACCTAATGTGACGCCTATGACGAACTTATATCGACAATTCGAATAATTGAGCAGGCACAGCTTAAATCGAGGAAAATAAAGGGCAAGCTCATTAAATTAGTGCCTACCTACATGTATGTATCGGAAGGAGTACTACGATTTTCATTCCGACTCGCGACGAGAACAATACACAGGTACCTAGGTACATTAGACTCCAAATCGAGGTAAACCTGCTACCTAAGCTGCCATGTCAAGTTTTATGTCTACAACATGTGACAACACCTCACTTCATAATTACCTAGGTAAATAAATAAATAAGAAATATTTCTCTATTGCATTATTCGTCGTGCTTGCAGAGCTCGGCAACGTCCATTCTCAGTCCAAGCTCATTCTAGGTCTCATGTAAGACCTCTCAGCACTGGCCGCAGCCGTATGCATACCTCACCTAGGCAGGCACCTTACTTCGTACCGGCCAAGCTTATACTGCACCCACCATCTCAAATCAACAAAAAGTCAGGTATTAAAAAACGTATGCCCTCCTACCAACTCCCGAAGAAAATATACACATAACCATCTCCCCTGTACCCCTCATGCTTCCTAAACGCATCCAGTCTCTCTTGCGGGGCGTAACGGAATGGTCGACGCTAGAAGAGACTCGTAGTCCTCCAGTTGCTGCGCGAGCTTGGTAGCTCGACTATCGCATTTGATCCATAAGAATAGAAGTACGAGATAAAGCAGCCAAGCCAGTACCAGAACGACCAGTATGCAGCGAGGCATCCTTATCTCTTCATTGCCCCATGTCTCGACATGCTTCAGTAGCGTCCAGAAACGACGCTTCTAGCAGGCACAAGGTCCTCCTGATTGTGTGTTCGCACCCTCTGGCGCCAGACTCACGCCACCGGGTCGTTGCCCAGGTCTGGTATGTCGAGGTCCGACTTGGTCGAGGGGTAGCTTCTTCGCGATGGCAGTGAACAGTTCCCGGACATTCTCTGCAGTCTTGGCCGAGGTCTCGAAGAATAGCAATCCGGCCTCGTTCGCATATGCCTCGGCATCCGCAGTCGACACCGCTCGCTTGTCAGGCTGCTCTGTTACCAAATCCAACTTGTTTCCTGCAAGAGCGATGATGATATTCTCGTTTGCTTGTCGCTGCAACTCCTTCACCCAAGCCTTTGCCTTGTCAAGAGAAGTCTGTTTTAGAAAGTGTCAGCCTAATGCATATGTAGTATCTCTTTGTTCGGAGGGGACATACGGATTGGGTAATATCATAGACCACGACGGCGCAATTGGCATTTCGATAGTACATAGGAGCGAGAGACTTGTATCGTTCCTGGCCAGCGGTATCCCAGATCTCGAACTTAACGGTGGTGTTTTCGTCTAGGGAGATGGTTTGTGTGAGGAAGGCCGCGCCGATGGTCGATTCTCGATACGAATCGAATTGATCCTAGAAGAAGAAGACGACCGTAAGTAAACTAGTTATAGATGTTATAGATAGATGGATAGGATAGTACATACCTTGACGAATCGCAAGACTATAGAGCTCTATACGATGATATATTAGCAAAACGACCGCGCGGCTCGGAATGTATACATTGCTATAATAGCTACCTTTCCAACTGCAGACTCTCCTATTCTATAGTTAGTATATTATAATACGAATACAACCGAAGTATAAATAATTGTAGGACTGGGAATTCGTATATACCTAACAACACCAGCTTGAACTGCGCAAAGCGACCGGTCATACCGCCCCTGGCTGCAGGTCCGGCTCGAGAAGCCATGATAGATATCGAATCAGGATGATATAGAGTGGGGGAAGTGGATGGCTGAGACTCGATAGGGTTTGTCTTATCGGAAAAGGAACTATCGTGAATTCTGACAGTAGAGAATGAATCCAACGTTAAAGAAGACGAAGAAGATGAAAAGAGAGGAAACGCTTGGTTGCGGTATTCTTGTAAATGAACAACGAACAAGCAGTCGGAATTGATAGTAGGTAGGGTCGCAGGGTCGGTAAGTTTTTTGATGATTGAATGAATAGATAGATTACTGCCTTGGCTGGCTGCTGGCTGCGGTGCACTAAAGTTGCGTTGCTTGCGGTTTCGAGGTCGAAGAGTGGAAGCTTGTTGAATGAATGGCTTCTGACTGATGAGTGGCTCAGCAGACTTAGTGTTAGTGGAGCAACACGTCAGGCTCGGGTTGCCGGTGGAAACCAGCTCACCGTATTAGTAGTACTAAAGAGTATGATTTATTAAGCACGTGATTGGAGTTGCGTTGCATTTGCATAGATGCTGAATAAATGCATAAGTTCATAAGTTCATAAGTTCATAAGTTCATACGGTAAAGAACCCACCAACCCACCTGCACCTGACTATGTAACAGCGAACAAGGCTGCGGCCAGAACTGCTTAATGACCTCAGAGTTGGGACATTAAAATGGTCCGTGCTTTAACTTTTGCTACATAGTACCAATTCTTGGCGTACCGTATTTGCGACTTTTGGTACAGCTGTCGAAATGGAATCCCTTTTTAGAACATGCACATGTTAATTAATGAACTTAATGAACAAGGTCCATCTCCAGCTCCAGCTCCAGTTCTTCCATCCGCGACAACTTTATCTTCGAACAATACCTAACACATGGTTGACATTATTTTATGTCCTCTACTAATTAAACCTGCGCGACTCTGTTTCGCTTCAACTTCACTTTAATTCATTTCGTCAACTAAAACGGCGTTCTTCTTTCGTCGTCTCACCCTCATTCCATGTTCCCTCTTCTCTCTTTGTAGCCATTACACCACTTCTGCTACTTTTATTACTACTACTACTACTGACTTAGTATGAGTGCGTGCTGGACATCGCCAACGTACAGCTAGCCCATCATGACTCTCCCATACAGGGACATCAATGTCCATGTAGCCGCCGACTCCTATACCTTCACCTCGCCCTCTTCTCCTAATGCGCCCACCCTCGTCGTCGACCGTCCCACCGGAGATGTGAGATTGAGCGAATCTGCTCACTTCCCTAACAAGCGCATTTCTCGTGTGTCTAGTATTGCTGGTATCTTGGGTTTGATCAAACTACGACTTGGTAAATACTCCACCTCTTTTAACCCCTTTCACACTCTCTACAACCTCTGCAACCCCTACTATAAGGATACCGACGACCAACCACCATATATAGACAAATATGTTATCGTCATTACCAAGGCCCAACCCATGGGCCGCCTTAAGGGCCACATGGTCTACAAGGTTATCTCGACCGACTTCCTTCCTATGCGCGAGCGACAGATTCGCGACCCCGATGAGGACCAGTTTCTCTCTCTACTCAAGACCTTTATCATGAAGGGTGCTATGTACTTCTCCTACTCGGTCGACCTTACCAACAGCTTCCAGCGACAGGCTGTTGCCGATATTTCCAGCCCACTTTGGATGCGAGCCGACGATCGATTCTTCTGGAATAGATTTGTTCAGACTGACCTCATCAACTTTCGAAGAACCGGCAACCGAGCTCAGCCTGGTCCGCAACCAGGTGCTGACCCTTACATACTGCCCCTTATTTGGGGAACCTTGGAGATCCGACCAACTACTTTCAAGAATACACCCCTGACGATCGTCCTAATTACCCGCAAAGCCAGATACCGAGCCGGCACCAGATATTTCACCAGAGGTCTCGACGAAGAGGGACATGCTGCGAATTACAACGAGACGGAACAGGTTGTCGTTCTGAATGACACCGGGCGAGGCTTGGGTGGATATGCTGGTAGTAGTGACATGCAGAGCGGCAAGTACGGCGCCGAGGGTGCAGAGATGCAGGTGCTGTCCTACGTCCAGACTCGAGGCAGCGTGCCAGTATACTGGGCCGAGATCAACGCCCTCAAGTATACCCCCAAGCTTCAGGTCCGAGGTATCGAGACAGCTCTTCCCGCCGCCAAGAAGCATTTCGACGAGCAGATCCGCATCTACGGAGACAACTACTTGGTGAACCTAGTCAACCAGGGTGGTCGCGAGAAGCGAATAAAAGAGGCCTACGAACAGATGGTGAAGTTGCTTGTCTCATCGCCATCGGAGAAGACCAAAGCCGACGCAATTACAGATGAGAAATTCCATACCGTCGAGGCCAGCTCATCAAAGCAAGAATTCGACCGTTTACATTACGTCTACTTTGACTACCATCACGAAACCAAAGGTATGCAGATGCACCGAGCTATGCGCCTTGTCGAGCAGATCCAAGATGCTCTTATCGCACAGCAATACTTCCGCGGCGTAGACATGCCCGCCAACGGTGGCCTGGAGACTAGGAACTTCCAGACCAGTGTAGTGCGAACGAATTGCATGGACTCTCTTGACCGTACCAATGTGGTTCAGAGCATGTTAGCACGATGGACCCTAGATCGCATGTTCGTCGACCTAGGTCTGCTTCAACGAGGCGAAACATTCGCCGCCGCCGATCCCGCGTTCGAATTCCTATTCCGGAACATCTGGGCCGACAACGCAGATACAGTGTCCAACTCATATGCAGGCACTGGCGCAATGAAGACGGACATCACACGTCTAGGCAAGCGCACAAAGCAGGGTATCTTTGGAGACGGCAAGGTTGCCGTGAAACGATACTACCTGAACAACTTCCGGGACGGTCCCCGACAAGACGCCTTCGATCTCTTCTTGGGCGCATACGAGCCGGCTGCTGCTAACATCGGCTCCTCTCTTGTATTCGCAGATCGAAGACCCATCCTCATCCAGAGCATTCCTTACATTTTTGCTTTCAGCATATTCTTCGTGCTCCTTGGCCTGTTTACGAGACGCGGCCCGGACTCGGCAGTTTGGTCAATCCGTTTCTGGATTCTATTCTGGTTGGTGGTTGCCGGATGGTCCTTCAGCTTCATTATCAATAACGGAATGTTATTCGTAAGTCTCTCCCCTTCTACTCTTTACATCATACACACTTTTAAGAGTAGGCATTAACAGCAGTATTACAGGTGAACTGGCCCAAATTGAACCCCCGACCGTGGGCTACCGAGGGTTACCAGGATGCCATCAGCAAGGTACGCAAGGACACACTGCTTGGTCCGCTGGTGGCGAGACATGAGCGTGGCCTAAGTACAGCACGCTACCTTAATGCAGAAGAGGGCAAGAAGAGGATTGAGTAGAAGAACGTCTAGGAAGGGTTTGGGGCTGTCTGTAACTTTACTTCTGTTTGTCTTTTGGTACTTCACACTTAATGGCCCTCGAAATCTGGGGCTGGAACACCTACCTAACGTAATTAATTCATCTTGATCCTATCGCCTTCATGAATATTGTGCAGATGGGTCAGGTTGTGTTATTAGTTGGGAGTTTTGTGCTGTATTGTGCGTAGCTATATGAGTAAGAGATAACTGTATAATGCAACAATCCATCATGGCATCGAGACTAACCAGCTTTTCGCCTCTAGTTGTATTACTAGTTATACATGTAAATGCCGGGTTCGTTATACGATGAGATGAATCAAAATTCGATACCAAGCAGAAGCTTAACACTTTGTTATTACACAACTATACATACAACTAACCTAGCAAGATCCCTATCCCACAGCGGGAGAAGACGTGTTACATAAGCCTCGTACACGTACAAACGGACCATCTCTTGGCTCTCTCTCTCTCTCTCTCTCTCTCTCTCTCTCTCTCTCTTTCTTTACTTTGGTCTCGTCTTCTAGTCAGTCCCAAGCTCTAAGAAACAAAAAGCAAGAAAACTACCTAGACTTGCAATGTCAATATCAAAAAGAAAAAGAAAAAAGTTCGCCAGTTCTTTCCATCCCATGCTATGATATGTATATATACCTCCTAACCCATAACCCATGACTGACTGACTGACTGATTGACTGACTGAAACAGAAAACTGCTGTAGCAGATTAGACTTGCGCATCTACCTAGGTAGAAAGACGTTTTGTGTCGGTTGTTGTTGATGATGATGATGATGACAATATTGATAATAATTAATAATAATAAAAAAAGACGACGCAAGAAAAACCCAGGACAAGTTGGTACAGCAAGAAGAAGAAGAAGAATGACAAGTATAAAAATAAAATAAAAAGATTAATCCCAAGACAGGGTGGGTGGGTGGGTATGTGTAGGCGCGAGCCCAAGACCAGATAAATAAATAAGTAAAAAGGGGGGAGGTAAAGACGAAGAAAAAAAACAAAAATAGCAACCCCAGGGTATCATTACCAAAACAGCATCGCCAAAGGCCCTTAATTTTTTTTCCTCCTCTTCGGGTTTACAAAACGCATGTATATATGCGCTCGACTTGGCTCAACAGCAGCCTTGTTATCACCTTCTCCTCTTCCTTCGTCTTCTTCTTCCTCTGCAAATCTCCCTCTCCTCGATATTTTTACTCCTATTCCGCATCGTTTATCTTTCTCTACACATGTAGTATAGTCTCCCTCTCGCTCTCTTAGCAATCTAGTCACAACTACAGCCAAAGCAACCACCTCACAACCCCCACCACGCCCCTCCCCACACCAAACACAATCCTAGCCATCATGACGACAAACCAGACATACCACATGAAGCCGACAAGCACCCACTCGACAGCGAGCCACCCCGCGCGGCGCGCCCAGCGGAACCGGCGTCGACGCCGTCGGAGCATCTTGTCCATGGTGTCCACGACGGTCTTGACCTTGAGCCGCTGGCCGTCGAGCAGATCACTATTGACGTCGTCGGCCTCGTCGGCGGCACGGTGCGTCATCTCCATGAGGTCGCCGCCGACGCGGTCATGCAAGAGCTCGACGCGGTGCTGCAGCTTGGGGGCCGTTTCGACCGCAAATCGGGCGGTGCTATCTTCCGACAGCGCGATGGAGCGGTCGATGGTGTCGGCGAGCAGGCGCGCGGTGGCCGGGTAAAGTTGTGTCTCGGGGACGAGTAGTTTGGCGTATTTGTCCTTGTTGGGTACGAAGTGGCTGACATCGGTCCATGGTAGACCCGCACTCTTGTTGTCGAGTGCGAATAGTGGGTGTGGCTCTTGCGCACGCCGGGAGATCTCCATCGCTTTGATGCCGGAGCACAGGATTAAGGCGCGGAGTCTCGCCACCTCGCGTCGGGAGATTTGCTGTGTGGCTTGGGGCGATGGACTACGATTAATGATCGACCAGTGCCGTGCGCCTTGCGACAGCGTTCTTGGTCCAATCGGCGGTCGGTGTTGCGGAGCTGGGAGGATAGGTATTTCGACCAAGTCTTTTGAAGTCGTGCGCTGCTTGTCGCCATAAGTAGTCGAGTCGCGAGAACGAGACTCCGCGTCCGAAACCTCGGGCTCTTCCAAAAGACGAGATTTCGTCCGTTCGAGTTCTGTCGAAGGAGGTGATGCCTTGCGGATATCGATACGTGGCGGCTTAAGTCGTTCAAACCGAGGTGACCTGCTGGGTGGCGACATGGACGTAGTCAAAGCAAGAGGATCGACATCTTCAGACTCTCGTTTTTCGTGGGATGGCCCTGTTGGTTTGAATGGGGGCATAACATCCAGGTAGTTCTTTTGACGATTGCTTTCACGTGCGCGCTGGGAGCTGCTCCGGGAAACGGTGGTTGATTCCATAGTTCTCCCCCTTTTCGATTCATCTTCCGAATCATCACTTGAGCTTGATGAAGAATCTTCGCTGTCTGAATCCTTTTTCCACAGCAGATCCGTAACCTTAGAGACGCCGCCTCGTATCATACCATCCAGCTTCGCACCCCCCTTGAAGAGACCACGTAGTCCTGCTTGCTCATCACCCTTGATTTTAATGCTTCCCATGCTACGGTGCGACTTGTGACTCTCGTTGGTGGTCCTGGGAATGATCTTGCGTGTGAGGCTCTTAGACCTACGCCGATCCGGCGACTGGGAATTCTCTACAACCAATGCAGATAGACTTGGAACTTCCGGCTGCTCGACAGGGCTCTCCACTCTGTCATCTTTCTCGCGAGCGGCATTTTCATTGCCGCGATCCCGCTCCCGGCTGCGGTCGCGGAATATGCTCTTGACTCTCGAGAAAGGCTTCCGAGCGGGAGACTCTGGCCGGCTTTCGGGAGGCGAAAGGTCCATACCAATTGTTGGTATGTGGTTATTACCGAGCCGTGTCGGTCTTATTTCTGGAGACACCGGCCGAGAAGAATCCAAGTCTGTGGAAAATCTAGGATTCTGACCAGGAACTTCTAAGCTTGGGCGCCCTGATCCGATAGGAGAGATAATTGGGACCCTTCCCCGAGCAGCCTTGTCTTGGGTTTCGATAATGTCTATTCGTGAGCCTCGGCGACTATGCAGTGGCTCTGGGGTATAAGAGGTATTATCTGGTGTTGCCATTCGCGATGGTAGTTGCTTTAGATGTCTCCGATCAAATTCATCAAGAGCTTCCTTTTCTTTCTCCTTTTGCTCCTCGTCGGCCGCCTCCTGTGCTAGCATATCCATCATTTGTTTCTCAAGCAGATCTGTGCCATTAGCACTGATTGTGCCTGTACGGTTTCGTCGTTTTCGATCACTCTCGCTATCAGACGTATCCGACAATGACCCTTTTCTGAACCGAAGTAGATCATGATGACTATGCGGAGCCCCATTTTGTTTGTGATGAATTCCTCTGATATCTTGGAGTTTTTGACGAGCACGGTCCCGGGCGCTAACAGGAGGTGTGTCGGTCTCTATTCGAGTCGGGCTTACAAAGCCAGCTTCTGGGGCAGCAATAATTTCGCCGGCATCCCCCTCCCTTGGAGATGCGATAGAAAGACCAGACGTGACGGGATCGTTTGCCTGATAAGAAGCTTGTGACCGAGCTTCAACCTTCGGAGGGAAGATCTTGGCATAGTGACGGTCTTCGATGAGTTGCTTATTGTTCCCCTGTTCAAGCCAATATGCATCCGCGAGCATGTCGGCAGGCTCGATATTCCAGTCCATCCTTATCCGTTTTGACTTCCCTACTGTCGAGACGGGTCTGGGGATATTGGAAACGGGAAGTCCATACTCATAATTTTCATCTGCTGAACGAAATGGTGCAATTGGTGAAGCTCCGGGTGTCAGAGCTGAGGTAGCAGCAGTTGCCGCAGTTTCGTCAATCCATCCGCTAACTCTAGACACATCGGAAAAGCCCTGCGCATCACCGTCAATGGTCTTGCGTTCTCGACCCCGGACTTTTCGATTACGGATGTATTGAAGTGGATTATATTCTCGGCCTAATACGATTTGTGCCGAACCAGTAATGGGGTTAACGGGTGGCTTCGAAGATGTAGGGGACGTCGAGAGGCTAGATGACGAAGGCCGTGAACGAGCATCATCCTTGAGAGGTGGAACAATCTGCAGCAATCTTCTGTACTGAGCCATAAGCTCAAGGTAGTCTTTTGCCTTCTGTGCCCGGTTTAATGTAGAAGGAGAAGGATGATATATGTAGCTGCCGTCATTTTCAAACGAAGGCAACGCAGTAGGCATCTTTGGAGTTGACACTGCCCTTGGTGTAAAAGTCTTGTCGGGTTTTGGTGACATGGTTCGAGAAGTCCGTCTCTGCTGCTGCAGGTGTTGCTTAAGGCTACCCCCAGCTTGACCGTCTGGCAGGTGAGCAAGGCGCGGAGGGATAGGACTCGACAGGTTTCTCCTTTCAGCTAAGCGACGTGACTCGCTCAGATTAAGAGCCATGTTCACAATCTGGGTAGAATCGACGTCTAGGGGTGCCGTACTTTGGCGTGGAGTTGGCGTCGGAATCCTTGAGATACCTCGTCCGTCCTGGCTGTGTCGTCTCTCTCCATCAGGGGCCGGACTTAGCATGCGACCCGTCCGTTCACCACTTAACCTCCTGAAATCCTTCTGGTCAATGCCCAATCCTGTGCGAGAAACATCCCCTTCGTCCTGTCTATCGGATATTCTCAGGGGACTTTTTCCCTTGCGATTGTCGACGGGAATCCGTGATCGCCTACGACCATTGTCCCGACCCGACGACATACCCCTAGATGATTCATCGAACCCATTATTAGAGAGAAGGAAGCCCCCACTCGATCGAGGTTTATGCGACCGACGTCGTTTTTGCACTTCATGGTTCAGATCGCCATCCCCATGATCCGGCGCATATGGACTCGAACTCGACTCGTCGGTACGTCTACGAGGGGAATGATCTAGGGTTCTTGGGCCGGAGGAGGGATCGCTGAGACTCGTAGTAGTACTAGGCTCGCCAGCTTCGTAACTTCCATAGCTATGTGATGATCTTGCGGTCGACAAACGATGTTGGAATTTGGGGATCGAGCTGGTGTTTGCAGATGGATCGCCATCTTTGTCCTTCATCGCGCCCATGGCGTAGGCCGTGGTTGTATTTCTTCTCGCATAACAGGAGATACCTCGAAAGGGATAAAACTACTCTGCAATATCTTTTGGGGTCCTCTGGACATTTTCGGGTCGTTTTGCATCAACTCCGAGGCTAGGGGTCTAAGACTTATTGTTGCATCGATATGTGAATGACGACTAATGATGCAGTAACCGAGGCACGTCTCCGATGCTCCCTCTGATTAATACTTTATCATCGCAAGTTCGACTGGTCAATATTTCCCAGGCAAGACCAGGTCGGGTTGACAGTCATACGTATCGATTCGAAATAAGGGGATGCAAATTAAGAAATGGATATTTCGAGATGGAGCGGTCGCGGTTCGCGGACATTGCTTAGTTCACGGTTTCCAAGGCTCCATGCGTTCGGAGCCAGCTGGGATGTTCCCCTAAGTCATAACTTTATTTTAAGGTGGGTCTTTGAACAATGATGCATGTGAAGAGGAAACTAGGAATAGCTACATGCGGGTAGTTGCATAAGACTGGATAAACCTAGGCATGCATATGCATCTAAGGTATAATATAGTTGATATACATGCATGTAACTATAAATTGCATCGTTATATACTACACGACTAAGCAACCGAATTCATAGTATTAAAATGCCTAATTAAATACAACCTAGTAGATTATTGCACTCATCCTCCTCTTTTAAAATACGGCTGTCATACTAGAATCACTCCTCTTGCATCAACTATGTAGGCACGGAGTCACGAATTCCTGACGAAAATGTACTCAATAAAATTGGTGTGTATGTGGTGTTGCTAAACGCCAGTAAATGCAATCAACTCCCCTTCTCCGAGCGTGCCAACGAATGGGACAAAAGTACACAAAGGACTATTTTCCTGCGACGAAGTAGGTAACAAATAAGCTACAGGAAATATTCGCCATTTTTAGGAGCGACCAAAACAGGCCCTTATTATTCGTCAACTTGAATCCAACATCCAGTACGGATCCAACGACCCCAGATAGTTGGGCCTCCAGTTTCTCCACGCAACTGTTTGAGAGTTAAAGAGCTGTGTAACGATGATGGGTATTGTGGTATACGAAGCGAACACGAAGGAAATTGCGTGTCTAAACTCGTTCTTGGTGAATGATTAAGTCGGCGTAACCGGCTCATTCGGGGTAGGTTGTCAGAATTTGACCATATGATTTGCCGCAAAAGGCATAAAGCCTTTTAGCAACCAAATCTGAATTAAAGCACCAGACAAGATTATTCGACAGGTTGCCATCCGATAGCTCGTGCATGCGATCGGGTAGAGAACAAGCTAGGGACGGGAGCAGTCTCGAACCATGACCGCGCGCTTGGCTGCAGGATGTTTCGCTTCGCGTTACCCCCTGATGCTGCCTTGTTGAGCGAGACGTAAACTGCAACAACGATAACGATGATGGCGATAATGGCAACTAGGTCAACGTGTCAGTATACGAATTATAGAAATAAGTGTCATCCGAGGTAGACATACCAACGATACCCAAGCAAATCCACTTCTTCTTGCGTGTCGCCCTGGCAGTGTTAATAGCAACACCCACTTCTTGGTTACCCTTGTCAAGGTTGTCGACAACTTCTTCCGCCTTTTGCTCAATATCGACAACGGCGGTTTCTTGCTGTATAATGAGTGTGTCCATATCCTGGAAGAGCTGTGCAAGCTCCATGATTTGCTGCTCGATCTTCTGCAGTTGAGCATGTCGGTCTTGAACAGCGCTTAAAACAGCTTGAGCCTGACCACGCTTGTTGCTCTGCATCAATGCTTGCTGGAACACCTGGCCGCCGGTCTGGTCTTCTACAGCAGCGCGCACCTCGGCCTCGTCGGCATCAGGTCGCACGATACGGTATTGACGTGCCATCTGCTCCTGTGTCTTCTTGCGGAAGGCCGACTCGACACCTTGATAGGCTCGAATAGCATCTTTTAATCGACCATCGACACGACGAACTTGTTGGCCGAATTTCTGTTGGCTTTCTGGATTGCTCTTGAGCTGCCGGACCCTTTCGGTTAAGGACCTATAATGGGCCATAGTCTCGGAGCTAAGTGCGTCGAGTTGGCGGCTCGTGTTACTCGAACCCGAAGCATCGGCATCGTCGAGGGCCCTTTGTTGAAGCATTTTTAGCTGGTCGAGGTTTCGGTCAATCGTGTCGATCCCGTGGTTGATTTCTGAGACCTCGTTCAGGATGGAGGTAGGGTGTCGAGCGCCAGGCCCGAAACCGCCAGGATTCTGGGTGAGTGAAGCCATCTCAACATTTGCTACGCATATTAGCTAAGAAGGCAACCAGTGTATTTCACATTCAAAAAACGTACAGTCATATCCTCCATATCCAATGTCGCCATTGCGATCATCAAAGGGGTTTTGTTGCCCGCCGTACCTAGATTAATGTCGTGTTAGTCTCGTAAACCTCGTCTTCGTCGTAATTGAATTTCGTTGCAGGAGAAAAAGGAGTAACTAACCCGTACTGCGCCATGTTGTTAGCAAATGATTATTATAGACTACCAGTAGCCTGAAGATGAAGAGAAAGATGTGTAGGAAGAGAAGATGCAAATTGGACAAGAGCATGAAATGCAAGTCGAGTAAATGCCTTGCTCTGTAGTGGAATGTTGAAACACTCTAGGGGTGAATTTCTTACACTCATGGCGCCTGGGTTGGCTTTGTCTGCTGGGATGCAGACTCGACTAGTTCAAAAAGGGATGTTATTGGGTATCTGTTTGTTCGCGCGCCGAATCACTGAAACAAGTCTCGATACTGTTTCTATTATCTTTTTAAATGAGAAAGAGGAAAGATACAATTGCCGAGAGAAAAAAAAAAAAAAAAAAAAAAAAGATGAGGAAATCCAAGGAATTAGTACACGAGGCTCATATGTAATGTTGAAAGGGAAAATAGACAGTTTTGACAGTTGGTTAGGAGGTGCGTGAGCTGACAAGCTGAAGATCCAGAAAAGGGTCTTGATGGATTTAGTCGACAGGGTGGAGTGATAAAAACGGGTACTATTCTCCATTAGGCGGTGTCCACACCTTGTACTTTGTATCATGGAGAACTCGATTTATCCAATCAATTCTCGATTTGTTTCTTCAAAGTGGACAACCTTAAACATGATTGGTCTTGATTGGTCTTGAATCTCCCGATCCTTGACCGTGTAACACATACATGGTACAGATGGCCATGACTTTTTTGTTTTCTAAATTTACGCGCATCATGTACATTGATTTTCTTGAACTCGGAATTCGCGATGTATGGGATTTGCAACAATTACCTACACTATTGGTCGCCTCCGCAAAACGTGAATCGCTTTGCTATGAAATATTTCATCGTCGAAAACCCACTAAGAACCTTGCATGTGTAGGCTATTCATATTGTAAGATTGAACGACAGGGCGACTCTCGGCTTAAGCTAAGTAAAGTGGCAGAGTGGCAGTGATCAACTCCACGACTTTCCTCTTTTCGTTTAAAACAATCTTCAAACCATGAACTCTAGCATACCACCTTACCCATCGATATTATTATTATTATGTTACCCTCCATATTTTCTATTTTATTTCCCCTTTACAGACATATCCTGATTCCTGACAGCCCAAGTGTCAATGAAGATATCCTAATATCGCAAATGGTACTAAGTGTTATTCTGTTGCCTAAACATTGCACATGTCGTTCGTACATAGTACAGCACGAGGATCTAAAAATAAAACGATTGAAGCTACTAGCGCACACAGTAAAGCCATCAAAGCCCTGTCATGCAGCACAGCCATCCAGTCACCATAGGTTTTTTGGCACTTCATTCAAGACATGCCGCGCCGTTCTTTTGCTGTGTACGACTTCGCCGCTGGGGAATTCGGAGAAACCCCGCGTATTAGGATCAAAATCTATATGACGAACAATTTATAGACTTCGCCGCCTCTAGCTGACTTAACCGATACTGAAGATCATGAGCAAAATGTCGGATCACCCCCCTGTTATCGACATATCCGTATCCATTTAGCGACATACATATGTTTTACATAGTAATTCTTTCACTTTAAAGTCACACGTACATGTAAACTAAGACATCCTGCCACCCCGACCGAAATGCGCTTTTCAAAGCCTCAAGCCATGTGGCGCAAGTAAAGCGAATTTCGGCATCTATAGGTAGCGAGCCTTATTTGTTGGGTATTGAAAATGACAATTAGCGAAAGTTGCTGCCTGCTATCATTGATAGTAGTTGCGGTGTGAGAACTGAGAAGCAATTATTATAGATCACCAACAAATAATATGCGAATGTAATGCAGTTCTAAACTGTCTTACAGGACAACCAGAATAATCGAAGGTGTTATTGTCATGTTTGGCAATTGTTCATCTTGCAAAATTATAGATATCACATCTTATTGACTAGAGTTATAGAATTATAAGTCGACTGCGAGTAGCAGGTGAAACGCATGCTACGACGCTGTGCCAATTCATCCCATCTACTATCCCTTCTTATTTTCACACTTATCCTTTCATCAGATAATCGCGTATGCAGAGGCATAGCTAACGCTCGAGTCCGAGATCTCTTTCACGTCACTGCTCCGTTCATACCTCACAAAGTTAAAGCGGTGCTTGCCCTCCTCAGGCTTCTCTTTCGCTAGCTCCTCCAAAGCAGCCATGACGACACCGATGGGATGGCGTCCGCAGACCGTGTTCCTGGTGTGTCTAAGGTTACCAAGGAAATTGTCATGATCACCTGACTCAACCGCTTCCATGGCTAAACGATCGATCTTCTCAATGCTCGCGTGTATAGGCGGGTTCGTCGGCTTGGGTGTTCTCCGGCCCAGAGACTCTAGCTGGTCGACCTTACCCTCCGGAGCGTATGCCGTGTAGCTAAATCGCAAACCCCAGTGGCAGAAGTCGGAGCTCACAACGAATGCATTATCTGGATCTTTCAAGTATGGCACCAACAGCTTACCAAACTCCTTCTCTTGAGGGCCATTATTATCTCCGATGAGGATAGGTACGATGGTGGGGTATTCGGCCTCGGACGCGAAGGTCTGCGTGATTCGCTTGTAGATGTAAGGGAAGTGCATCTCCAGCGAGTGTTCGTCCAAATCCTTGTTCTTGGGGACATCTTGGAACTTGCCCGTATCTCGTAGCTGTTGGATTACAGCCTCGTCAATTTTCAAGTCACCAAATGGTGTTTCTAATTTGGCGAACGAGGTTAAGGCACATCCACTGAGGTAATAGGTATGCGAAGGTCCGAGGACGAAGACTCGTTTGGCTTTGCTGAGATCGAGACACTTGTATGCCCAAGCTGCACATGGTCCCGAGTAACTATAGCCTGCATGTCTTGAGGCGAGTTCAAGTCAGGACTTCCGCCTTAAGTACGGGGAAGTGTAGAGTTTGGAAGAGAGGAGGAAAGAAAGAAATGACATACGGAGCAATCACAACCCTAGCCCCAGGTATAGGGAGGTTCGAGCCATTGAGAGGATCTGTGACGCGACTAAAGTAGTTGTCAAGCTCCTGGTTCAATCGATCAGTATCTCCGTCGTACCAGGAATTGGCATGTTCGGCCTCTCTGGTTCCTTTCAGCTTCATCTTCGGTGCAAAGTATCTCCGCAAGTAATCCAGGTTATTTGTATAAACTTATCGAAAAAGTAGCTCAACAACAGTATTTCTTTCAGGAAATGATAATAAGAAAGATAAGTAAATCGGATAGGTCCGGGCTCCTTGTTGATCAACAGCAAGGGAGAGGTAACCATCTACCTACCCCGCTGCCCCGCGTCTCCCCGATGAACCTTATCGGGCTGTCGGGAGAGATTAAGTGGGTAGCTCTAGGATGACGTATTACTCTAATTGGCAGTTACTCTATGCCTAACTCTCCTATAAATCTCCCCTTTACTACCCCTTTATTGCCCCTTTAGATATTGGATGCTAATTAGGTACCATCTCAGCAAAAGATGGAGACACCGTTAAATCACCTGCCCAAACCTATCCCTCATGAAGCTATTAAGGACTTGCTAGTATCCGTTGGTTTACCCAAGGCGACTAACATAGTAAGCCCAAAGGTGACTGCTGAGTTTCACTCAATATACATGTTGTCTATCCCCCCAAATGACAAGACCAGCAATACAGAACTGGTTCTCCGAGTTTCAGGTCACCATCTACCATATATCAAGACAGCAAACGAGGTCGGCGTCATGACATGGATAGCTAAAAGCACCAAAATTCCAATCCCAGAGCTGGTTGCATATGATGATTCGGATGGAAACGAAATAGGCCACGAATATACTCTACTAGCCCGCGTTTCTGGTGACACTCTGAGTGACATATACTCATCACTAGATGAGAAGCAGGTTGATGGTATTTTAGACCAGCTAGCAGACATTCTCGTCGAGTTGCACTCCCATAAATGGCATGGAATTGGTGGCCTCAACTTAGACACGGATGGAAGCATCTACGTGGCGCAGGTCATCGATGAGACTTTCCGGATGGTTCCTGATCTTGAGCTATGGCCTAAAAGCGAAACGCTGACTAGCCTCAACGTCTCCGGCCCATACTCAAGCATTACCGACTACGTATCAGCACATATCAACTTATACATCCATCTTATCAAGCTCAATGACAAGCTCGCCTTCATGCGCGACGATATCCCCCGTCTTGAAGCTTTCGTATCAGCCATTTCCTCGCAGGCTACGGAGCTCAACCAGACAAACCTAGTTCTAGCCCACAAGGATCTACACTTTGCTAACATTCTATACGACAGGGTCTCTTCTCGTATCACAGCTATCCTTGACTGGGAGTTTTCTGGAATTGTGCCGTCCCAGCAATGGAATCCGAGACGGGCCTTCCTATGGACTGGACAACTAGGGGAAGGGATGGCGGAGAAAAGAAAGTTATGGGATCGGTTTGTGATACGCTGCGAGGAGAGAAATATCTCGTTCATCATTGAGGATGCAGCTTTTACTTCGCTACTACAGGAGGCAATGGACAAAGTGGTCAATTTCGTACGTGCCATCGTCGAAGTAGGCCCGACAGGTCAGCGAAAAGACACGGTAATGAGCTGGAGAGAAACGGCATTGGAAAATATCGCACGCTTTGGTGTGTGAGCTCCTGTGTGCCCTAAGAGCTGTTGACAGGTTCCTTGAAGAAGAGTTGGCAAACCTAGAGAGTTTTACACGATTCGAGACGTGATCATGTCCTCGAACCTATTTTCATGCTGAAACATTCATAGGCAGAACTGTGGACGGATAATTCTTCCATTCTTCTAGATCAACATGCTTTATGTAACTACTCGGTATGAAGTTATGGCATATTAGTCGTTAATACTCTATGCTTTGCACATATACTAGGTAGGTAGGTACCTGAGGTTCCTATATACCTATATCATGCTAGGATACCGCCAGAATTTGCTGGAGAATATTTCCTATATCAGCTCCCAATTATCGCATGGTGGCCGATATAGAACATTTTCATAATTGCACCAAGCCCCTTTCACTTCTAGCTGGGACAGAGCAAATACCTAGGTAGGCACACACTACTAAGGCAAACAATGATAGGTAGGTATATAGTCTCTAAACAAACGTACCTTAGGCATTTGAGTAGGCGTCTACAGTCAACATTTGACATGAGACTAGGTCCTATTCCAACTTGTTTATACCTATAGCATGTGAATTACCAGCTCCTTCCTCATAAAGCAATAACCCCTAAACACATACTCGTCACCAATTGTAATTCCTTCATATCAATCAGGATGTCGAGATTGGATGCCATGATACCTATATTAGATTGTCCGAGGCAGCAACGTCCAAACAAAGGAAAAAAGGGGGATCTCAAGAGGACTAAACCATTAGTATCTAGTATGTCTACGTAGGGTTCTAGGTATTGTAGCTATGTTTTGAATAAGAATTGCCAACGGTATACTAAACGGTACCGACCACCGTTGAACTCAGACTCGATCAGAATGTCTGATACCAAAACAACCGTTTGCCCTGAACTCCGGCGCTTTATATATCCTTCCCTACCAATTGCTTCATTGTCTGAAGTTCCCTTCCTGTCCGGTCTTGCTTCCAAAAAAAAACTACATGTATAACTCAAACATGGAATAAAAAAGTGTCGTTGCCCCTGAGTAGGACACTAAGGCATACAAGGTAGTAGATAGGATCCATCTACCTATCAGCACACCTTAAGACTGGCAATACCAGCCCATCCCAAGCCGCCAACCCACACCTTCTTCCCGGCACATATCAGACACTGTCGCTGCTCGCCTAAGTTGGTAATTGAGCAGTGAGAGCAGACATGCTTGCCACACCCACCACAGCTCGTCTCGACTCCGACAGCAAAGCCATCCACATCCATAGACTCCGGATCGACACCCGTCCCTTCACGCAATGTATGTCCGCAGTCCTCGCAGCTCGACGGGCCGTCGTACACGAGCGTAGGCTGAGCCTGTGCCAGAACACTCGGGGCGACGGCGGCGGCAGCAGCAGCAGGCAGCTTCCAGAAGCTATGCAGCGAAGCTTGGGTTGTCTGTCCTTGCGCAACTAGGGTCTTCGCGTTCTGTGATAGGGGTTGGGGGAGCGGCTGCGTGCCCAGGCCGGTCGATTGCAACTGCGCGTGCTGCTGCTGCTGCTCGTAGACGATGTGGTGCTTCTGGGCCGTGTACAGCATGTTCAGGGTTCGTTCTGCGGGAGACTGGCGTGAGAAACTGATACAGGTCGTCGTTGATTGACCCCAATGGTTGTGATTGGGATGGTGGGCTCGCCATTCGTAGAACTTACGGTGGATTTCCTCGTCCGAGGGCCGGCTGTCGCGGAACCGCTTCATGGTCCGGCTGTGCAGGTGCGCCGGCGTGGAGCTTCTCGATGTCTGACGCATGGGCGATGTGTTGCCGCCGTCTAGGTCCATGAATGTGAACTGGTCTGGCTTCTGGGGTGAACTGAAGGCGCTGGAGGAACCGAAGGAGAGTTCGGACTCGGAACGCTTGCGCTTGAGAACCATTGTGGGCTGATGAGAGTGGTGGATTTCGGTGAATTGGGAACTAGGTAGGTACAGGTAGGCAATGAGAGATTACCAGTCAAGAATGAAGGATTGAATGGTAAGTTTTGCTAGTGTCTTGTAGGAGAGGGTAGTAGTGTTGATTGATGAGGTGAGATGGAAAAGGGAAGGCATCAATTGACAAATTGCAGGTGGGAGGAGTAATGAGCGTGTTGTACTCTGGTACCTTATTAATAGTGGTGATTGCCAATTAAGAGTGGCTGGGCATCGCGACCTATCGCGCTGTAAGTAGGTCCCCCATGGCGCGTATCCCCGCTAATACTATAGCGCGTTCAGTTCGCGTTAATTGATTGCCAAGCCTGGTTAAGCTCTCTCTCCGTTTGATCATCAACATGGAACGTGATCATGGGCATCTTCACTTTGCATTATGAGCAAGATTTGTTATTGAAATGTTTTGTTTGAAATTGAAAACTAAGTTGTCTATCCTGGTAACCTGGTTATACCCAAAACCTATACCCAGATCCGTGTCCACCAAGTACCGATGCCAACTCATGGTAAAGTAATACTAAATAGGAATCATTTCTTTCGTTCCATCATGTCTATGCCATAAAAACACACCCCCGGAGTGTGTATGGGATATGCTCCCGCCGGAATAACTGTAAAATCTACCCATAATGGTATCCAAATTATGGTCATTGACCCCTTTCCTATCTTTCCTTACAACAGAACAGCGCCCATGAGGACAGCGAATGCTGCAACTCCCATGCTCAAAAGGGGTGACGAGAACTCGGCAACACCTCGGGCAGCACTGGTGTCAGAACCGGTGCTGGATGCGCCGGAAGAAGCGGCTGAAGCGGCAGATGAGGCCGCGGAGGCAGCAGAGTGTGCACTCGCTACAGCAGACGAGGCGGCGGCGGAAGCAGTGCCAGTAGCGGTCGAGGCGACGCTCTCAGCGCTGGACACAGCCGCAGAAGCGGAGGACAAGGCTTCAGAGCCAGCAGTCGAAGCGAGACTCTGAGCAGAGCTGGCGACGGATGAAGCAAAGCTCTGAGCGCTGCTGGCGACCGAAGAACCAACGCTTTGACCGTCGCTAGCAACCGACGTAGCAAGGCTCTCAGCAGAGCTAGCCACGCTGTTACCGAAGGAGGCCCACGAGCTTCCGAGAGACTCTCCGGCGCTGGCGGCCGAGGTGGCAAGGCTTTCGGCAGAGCTGACGACCGATTGCCAGTCTTGACGAGCGTCGATCTCACGCTTTCCTCCAAAGTGCGCGGCGATGCTGCTGGCGATGGCCTGCGCCTCGCTGGCGGCGGCCAAGGCAGCGGACTCAGCGGTCTTCCAATCCTGGCGGGCGTCGAGGTCGCGGCGTCCGTATTCCGCTGCTGCGCTGCTGGCGACGGCTAGGGCGGAAGACTCGGCGGCTTGCCAGTCTCCGGAGTTGCCATACTGCTGGGCGAGGGAGCTGGCGCGTGCTTGTGCGGAGCTGGCCGCGGCGAGGGCGGACGAGACGGCAGCTTGCCAATCTTGACGCTCCTTCAACACAGGGGCAGCCGTGATCGTGGGATCCCTGGGGAACTCTTCGGCGGCGTGAGCGAGGGCTAGAGAAGCCGTTAAGAGGGATGCCTTGGTGAAATGCATTGTGACTGGATAGGATCAAGTGATCAGGCTATTGACAACTGGAATAGAGGATGCTTGTGTGTGAAGATGGAAATGATAGATCTGAGGTTGGGCATACGGAGAGAATATGTCATTTCTTTATACATCCGAAGGCAGAGGGTAAAGGCCTCCCATCTCACCTAAGCCACAATCTAGATGAACCAATCAAAACCGAAATGAGACCTGGATCCAAGCTCCTGATTGGCTACTTCCTTGATTCATTCCAACGGACAAGCTTGTAAGTCCTCTTCGCCGGGCTGGCTGGCCAGGTTCTGAGCTCAAGTGTGCATCATCAAAGGCAGATCACTTTTCTTAGTGTCGATGGCTACATACAGTCCTCCGTCTTCTTTGCGGAGTCTTCCATTAGTGTCTTACACTGTCCTACCCCAGCCAGCCCAAAGCCAACTTTGTTACCTGCCTGCCTGCCCGAATATCAGCCTTCTAGTTTATTCGTCATGAATCATGGCCGTTTTGATGTGGCCCACAAGTCGTGGTGTCGATCTATACGCTGTCAAAGTTGACTGGTCTCCCTAGAGATAAAACTATTGATGCTGGCTCTGATCGGACTGATCGGATTGACGGTGTTAAGCACGACTTGTTACCTTGCCAACTTGGGAACAGTGAGTCAAAGTGGTACCAAGCTGGGTAACATGTCAAAACGTCTCGCTCTCAGGCTCTGTGAGGTTACGGATCGATGACGAAGTCAGCCGGTTGGCTGCGTGCCTGGTGCTCGGCTAGCAGCTCAATGGTCTCGGACTATATTGGGCTAGACATAGAGCCGCAAGAGGGGTCTCCAGATAGTAGTCCGATGGTATTGGATGAAACATGGCCGGTAGCTCCGCACCCCTTGCTTAGCTCGCCTCCGATAGCTATTTGCCTGCCTTCACTGTGTGCCGTATCATCCGAGGGAACCGGACACTATGCGATTCGTGACTTGGCCAACTTGTTTGCTCAGGTCTTGGCGATCTCCCGAGGTTTCTAGGTCGCTTTTGGTAAACTAGTCGCCTCGGCAGTCAGCAATCCCAGATTGGTGAACCACGTCACTGAGGACATGCAAGCAAGGGGGCTCATCTATTATGGCTTTCCCAGATTAGGGCATCAGGACATCAGCTCAGAACATTTGATTTGGTCTATTAAATCTCGCCATCGTCGTGGCTTTTTTGCACATTGTCTCTTTCGGCCGGAGCTGAACCTCGTTGCCATCCTGCCATCCTCCTCCTGTGCTGCATGTTGCACAACTGGGATTAGTAGGATTAGGTAAAACGATGCGAGGCGTTTGATTCGATCGGCTTTGTGCAAGGAGACAGATCCGAATCGAATTATCTCAACATCTAGAACTAAGCCACATTTGCTTATGTAGGATGCAGCGTGGCCTTGTTTAACAAGCCTCGCGTGCATACGCAAGTGTTAACCGGCCATACATATCAATGCGAGGCGTTGGGGTGACCCTTAAAATCTTCTACATCGCCGATCGCGCGTTATGCTCAACGGTAGCGAGATTTATTCTCATCTCATTGGCCGTGATGCCACGAAGGGCTAATTCCCGGTATCACAAATGTGCTACCTTTTTCTAAGTTAAATGAAGTTACAACGGCAATTGTACCAGGATATATGTCGTTTGCCTTAATACCACACATTTGTGCACTTTGGTTCCCAATCACACGTTGCTCACCGTGGCGTTTGTCACCGGAACTCGTATAACATCGACGACTTACAAGACCAGACAGTCAGAAATACCTTCCATAGCGTTTGCTTTTTTAAAGAAAGTTTATTGAGCGAAAACCTGGAACGGCCCAGTGGAAAACGAGGCTGGATGCCGAATCTAGACGTCCCGGAACTGGGGATCGGGTTCTAGAGATCTCAAGCTTTGGCTACTGCGGTGTAACATGTCTTCGGTAGACTCTAGGCTTTACAGCAAGGACAAGCACGGTAGAGACGGTGAAAAAAAAAGAAACAAGGTTCTGACATCTCGTCTTATCATAAGTCCTAGCCTTATGGTAGGTACGTTACGGGAGAAGAACTTCTAGTATGTGTAACATTTACATGAACTTGTATACGAACCTTTCATTTATACACATACTCTTGCATATTTACTTATATTGGGCAGTGTGGCAATCCCTATCAGCGCTTGTGACATCCTTCTCGGTGAATTCGATGGATCATGCACAAATACACGGGCTGGTGCCTAGCTAGGCGTTTGCTCCCATCTTCCTATTCCATATCCAAGACATCGTGGGGTGGCTTGCAAGACGCTGGTCATGTGTGAGGCTAGCTAGATGCGCGGCTGGTTCGCATACGTAGGTGTACAGAACTCTGCCCAGATCGTGGTGGTGTCACAATGACTTGCATGCCCCCCGACCTTAAGCATACACGGGATTTATCCGCTCCGATAGCGCATAGAGGCGTCCAGGTTTATCTTGCTACGGCCGGTACGCGTACATTTCCCTGTCTTGTTACACGACGCTGTGGCTTTTGTGGTGACACAAACGCCGAGGAGCTACACAGGTAGGCAGTCTGGTTTATATAGGATTACCCTGGCGGCTTGGATTCGGCGATGGCTTCATCAGCTGAGCCAAGAAGGCGCACTTAGCTTCGGCCAAACTAGCAAGCCGCGATTTAAGTTGGTTCTAGCTCGGGATCGCGGGTAGGGAATTGTTGAACGAAGACGGTCTTTATCCGACTTGGCTGCCTGGGTACCCGACTCAGCTAGAGGAGATCGGATGAGAGATCACCACGTGGGAAGTGGACTGCTATAGCTGGGGCAATTATGTATGGAGACGACGGCAAGGATTAGACTACTCGAGATGGGGCTGTCAAGATACTTCTACGAGGGACGCTCCGGGGAGTCTAGTACCTATGTTGTACTACAGTCTAAATGTCAAGATGTATGCAAGATGGATTTGACTACAATCCTTCTATAACCCGAGGACGTTGGGGGGTATATTGACTGGCGACATGAATAGGGGGGTCATTCCAACTGACGCTACTAAGTCCACACAAAGGACACAGAAGTCAACCGAAGGTCAAATAAACACAAAATTATCTTATCATGATTGATTTCAATTCGTAGATAGATAGGTAGGTAGATAGACATTAAGATTAAGCTATTGAGTTCGCTCCATAAAGTACATCGCTCATCGCTAGCAAGCACACGTCCAAACAATTCTACACAGTAGAAGGCTTCGCTTCATGTAACCGTACTTGAACACCGGTGCCCGACCGGTTCTCAATCGCGTGGTGTAGACGAAGACGGTTATCGCCCTCCTCCACGTTCTCGATTCGGTCATACTTCTGGCAGAAGCGAGAGATAACATAACCGACCTCCTGGCGTCCGAATTGCTCTGAACCACAAGTTAGTTACTTGACTGATGTATAGAAAGGGGATAGAATAAGAACTTACGACCCAGACACTTTCGCGCGCCGGCTCCGAACGGAATGAACTCCCAGCCTGGCCGGTGCGTCTCCCACCTCTCGGGGCGGAACTCCTCAACATCGGGACCCCATATGTCGGCACGGTGTTGCATCGCGTACAAGGGGATAAGCACCTGCGTACCCTCCGGGACGAAAACGGGGGATTGACCATCCTCTCCGCCGCCCTTTGGCAGGACCGTGTCGCGAAGAGCGATCCGCTCGTTGAGCGGGATCACAGTGACAAATCGCAAAACCTCATTGATAACCCATTGCAGATATGGTATTTGATTCAAGGAGCGGAAGTCTGCGGGATGGTCGTCGAAACGGTCGAGGATCAAGGCGCGCAGCTTGTTGAACACGGATGGGTGTCGCGCAAGGAAGTATACCACCCATCCAAGCAGACAACCAGTAGTGTCGCGACCTGCGATCAACACGTGTAGAGTCTCATTGCGCAGCACTTGCGGATCTTGGGTCTCCTTTGCCAACTCGTTTAGGAGGTTGAAGCGACCACTACCATTACGGCCCTTCTCAGGGTCCGTGCTGAATTTCTCAGGAGGATTCGCCAGCCGGTCCGCCACGATGCCATCGGCGAATTTGTGGATTGTCACGCAGTGCTCCTTGAATTCCTTGCTGTTCATGAGCCAGTAGAACTTGGCCAGAGCGCCGCGCTTGTCAATCCAGACCTTGGCCGCGTTGAAATGACGACTGAGGTCCTTGCTTTCATCCTGTTGCAAGAGAGAATAGGCCGACGTGCCAAAGATGAACTTAGTTGCCGTGTCGAGTGTGAATTTGAAGAATAGTGGTGCCAGGTCAACCTTGGATGTCCATCCGGTGGTGGCGTCTGCGGCCAACTTCCCCCACAGATTCTGCAAGTGATGCTCCTCCAGCTGCGGGTCGCTGATCATCTCGCGCGCGAACTGAGGGCGCAGAAGAGCTCGGCTGTGCTTCCAGATCTCGCCACGGCTTGTAAAGATGCCTTTGCCAAGAAGCGGCATCCAGCTCAGCTGCCGATGGTGGCTGATGTCGAAATCTTGACTTGTGAAGAGCGTTCGCGCATTTTCAGGATCGCGCGTGACGAGGATCTCATAGTCGATGATGGGAACTTTGATGGTATGGCAGTTGGGAGACACGCTGTCTATCTTGTTGGCGACATATTGGGGACCACGATCTTCTTTCGTCGCCTTTAGCGACTCTCGTAGGATCGAGTTGCCGATGAGGTTCGTGCTGCGCAAGACTGGAGGCGATAGACACCCCAGCGCCGCAGCTTTCGCATTGTTGCGGCGCTTCTTGAGCTTGGACTTGACTATGGTCCAAGCTAAGAATACGACAATGAGGATAAACGCACCGCTCACGTATCTGGCCATCTTGGATGATGAGGGTTCCAACTAGAAACGAGGCGACGAGAATAGGGGAACAATAGAAAGGAGACCAGACAGACGACGGACAAAGAAACGAAGTGATCTCGAGCTCACTGAGCTCCCCACACTTCCAATCTCCAAGCTGCCAAGCTGTCTCACAGCTCTCTCATAGCTCTCTCCAGGTTTTCTTTCCGCTTTCACTTGTCAAAGTATCCCGTCGGCTCACCCACAATTCCGCTTCAGAACTAAGAAATTGTTCAAGCTACTGAGGAGTCGAGTCGCTAGTAAGCACTAGACACCAATTACTGACTGTTATTAGTGCGAAGATAGGGTACTACTCAGTCCTATTCGACCGATTACCTATCCCTTTGGTTGGCCCCCATCAGGATGCATTGAATGCAATACCGTGATATTCGTATTGCTCCTGGTGTGAAGTACTTACATCCGGCCGGTGGGACGGCCGAGACACGTACGTCAAAAATATGTTCAGCTGGACAAAACGCGACTCGTGCATTCTCCATCCGTGTGCTGCATGCTTCGTTTGTTGTTGACATTACCAAGTTTTTGGGCTACTGAGATGGCCTAGACGATAACATAAGGATCGTCATCGTTTGCCTAGTGATTGGTCGGGGCGTATCTTTGCGGGTGGCGTTTCTCACGGGTCCATTTTGGTGCATGTACTGGAGCAAGTATTGAGTACTTGAGACGGTGACTTAGCCAAGGAGTGGGCTCCGATTCCGCCAGGAACCTTGAGTTCCCGCAGATTTGGAGATGAGGGAGGGTTACTCGAGTGCGGGAAAAGCAGGGGGGGAGCCCTGTACCAAGACTTGCCCTTTCTGGAAGAGCTGAGCTCCGGCATTAGCTCGTTGGATAGGGCCATGTAGCATGAACGGGGGGCCAGCTTTGGTGATAGCGCCGCCCAAGACTTGGAAAAAGTAAAAGTAAATATTACTGCACGGTTAGATTAGCTAGCTGCAGCCACTGACGCTCGTCACAAGTCCCAATAACCGTCTTGAGTATCCACACGCGAGATATATCAGGAAAGACAATGTCGATCTGTTGGATACGAGAGCACCTCTCTTCTAATCTCGCCGGCAGTAGTTTGAACTGAGATCCTCTCTGTATTACCAACTCTCCTTCTTCCTTTGAGGATCAAACCGAAAATTTTCTTTAGATCCCCCGAGCGCTTCCGTCTAGACGGATAGTGTTGAGACTAGAATCAGAATAGTCAAGATGCTCGCACCAACCTGCCTTATTCTCTCTTTCATCGGCGTTAGCCACAGCTTGCCGGCTTTCTTGGCCGAGTTCAAGCGAGACTTGATCACCATCAGTCCCGATGTCGACTTAGGGCTGAATCTCAGCAACGACAACTCGTGTCTCGGGATAGGCGTGTCTGTTTGCGATCCTATCACCGTCAACTCTACAGAGACCAACACTGTGACACACAGCACCACCACCTCTGCGGTGGCTCAGCCTACCCAGTCTGCCAGCAGTGACAACGGGCTGCTTGATGTCAGCCCGGACCTCAACCTCGACCTAGGCCTCAGCAACGAGAACAGTTGCCTGGGAATCGGCATCAGTGCCTGTGATCCTATCACTGTTGGATCCGATGTCACTAAGACGGTCAACGAGGGTGACTCCACTGCAGATGACGAAAACACCACTACAAGCACCACCGCAAGTGCCACTACCACACCCACCGCTAGTTCCTATCCAACTTCTACCACCGGAGAGAAGGCTAGCCAGACTAGCTCTGCCGCCGTCGATAGCAGTAGCAGTAGTAGCAGCAAGGACAGCGGCCTGCTCGACTTGAGCCCAACTATTTCGCCAGATCTCAACTTGAACAACGATAACAGCTGCGAGGGCATTGGTATCTCGGCATGTGATCCCATCACTGTGGACTCTATTGTCAACAACACTGTCAACCACTAGGCTTGACAATGTTCTTTTTTTTTTATTTTTTTATTTTTTTTAGTACTGGAATTGTATCAACTAGGGAAGAGGGGGTGTAAAAAGCCGTTGATGGGTTGTAACTCATACATTCACGTAAATAGCTATAAGTTTCGAAAACTACTACTAATACTTGTACGACACCAATATATTAATATCTTTCTTGCGCAACCTGAAGCTGTCCAATGTTTCCCATCGCTTTCCATCATGTGATAATAACGGCTCTTAGGATGGGCAAAATCAATGTGGTAAAAAGGATGCTTAGCCTACCACCACGTTGTCGTTTCTTGCAGAGTCGATCCCCAAGCCAGCTACAACTACAGCTACCTGTACCTACCTGCGTACCTAGTTCGTGTGCTGGCCCTAACGTCGGAATCATGTAGATCTGTGGATTGAATCGATTTATTTAGAGAATCTTAAAGTTTTAGGTCACGAATTTCAGATGTAATTGTTGTTGTCGTTTACCTATCATGTGGTTCGCCTCATTCCTACCTATGAGTCACAGTCTCATGTTCCGACGAAAGGGATATGTTAGTATCATCATCAAACAAATAAACAAGTCACGAATATGCGAAATTAGAGGTAGGTACTTTGAACTTTTTTTTAATTCATTTTATGTAGTCATCTATACATCTCATTAAACCCCCATGCCCTCAAATTAGCGTAGGCTAGGATTCCCCCGAATCATGTACATTTTATGCAGACCCCAATGACCTGGCTATGTGGTAGTAGTAGTAACACAAGGGGTTAAATCACACCCCTCCGACAGGTTGCTTCCCATTCCCGTAAATGACATGATGTATATACACCATAAATAAATTACGAATTAAGTTTTAGTAGAGAGGACGTGCGCAGATTGCTCCTCTAAATGGCTGTAACCTTGACTGTGACACCCTCCTTCGGTCGTAGGACCAAACGCCACATCTTCCACTCCTCGGGGTCGGGCGTATCGAAATCCCGCTTGAACTCGTACATGCTGAGGAGGCAGCAGAGCAGCACCTTCATCTCCGTCTCGGCGAACTTGCGGCCAATGCAGCCACGAGGGCCTTGAAGGAAGGTCATAAAGGCGTTGGTAGTGTAAGTCTTAGGTAGGTTGTCCCATCGGTCGGGGTCGAAAGCATCGGCAGTAGGACCCCAGTACATCGGCAGACGGTTGATGGCATTGGCAAGGACGTAGATGACGGTACCAGCCGGAACCTTGTAAGGGCCAAGGTGGTCATCAGCGATCGATTGTCGCACGGTCATTGGAATAGGGGGGATATATCGGAGAGATTCGCGGCAGACATTGTCAAGGTAGGGCAACAGGTCAGCGTCGGCGGTCAAGATCTTCTCGTAGTCGAAACGGCTGTCCTTGTTGAACAAGAAAGGCATGTGGTCCTTGATCTCTTCGCGAAGGCGTGATTGGATTTCAGGGTGGGTAGAGAGAAGGTGGATAGTCCAGGCAACACCAGTAGCAGTAGTATCGTGGCCGGCGCCAAGGAAAGTCATGATCTGGTCGCGCATAGTCTCGAAAGAGAGACCCTGCTCACCCATATCCTTGAGCTTCTTGTTATCACGGGCGATGAGGGCGAGGATATCCTTGCCACCGATGTTATTTTCTGCCTGCTCCTGCTTCTCGGTGATGATCTCGGTAGCCTTGTCCAGAATGATGTTTCGAGAGGTTTGCATATCTCGGTTCATCTTGGCGGGGATGTACTTGGAGGCGGGGATGAAGGCTTGAATACCGTGCATCACGCGGGAGAAGAAGTCGAAAGCGAAGACAAGACGGTAGGCTTCACGGATGGGGGTTTCTGGGTCTTGGAGAGACTTGATATCGTAACCAAAACCAGCGCTTCCGATAATGTCGAGAGTAGTACGGTTGAGCCATTCTAGCACCTCGAAGGACTTGGTGGTAACCTTCTCGGCAGACATCTCATCTCGCCAGCACTTGGCAAGGAGCAGCGACTTCTCCCAGAAAATGGGAGTAAGAGCACGAATGGATTGGATAGAGAAACCGGGGGCAAGAGACTTGCGTTGGTGAACGTGCTCCTGACCCTCAGCAAGTAGGACGCCCTCACCCAGGATGCGAACCATCCAAAGCTTGGCGCGGACTGGCTTGGGATAGTTGTAGGGGTTCTTGACGGTCATCTGCTTGAGGGCCTCATCGTCGGCAATAGAAAGACGCTCAGCGCCGAAGGGGAAGAAGTATCTAACGATGGGACCATAATTCTGATGCCATTCTCGTTGAGGTATACCGCATTCTTGTGAGATGATTTCGAAAAATTGTCCCCAGAGAGGAAAGCCGGGGACAGTAGGGACGTGCCTTAGCTCAGAGACGTATAGAGGGAATATCCAACTAAGCCAGACGAAGACATATAAAGGAAACACAACAGCCAACGATGTAGCTATAGTAGAAATAATGGGCAGCTCAGAATGGCGTGCGTAAAGAAACGAAGCGGCCGCCGTGGCCCCCAAGATAGGAGTCACAGTCACCTTGGACATGGTGAAAGATGAAGACGGGAACGACCTTAAAGATGGAAGCAATAGAGGAAAGTCTTCACGCCAACTCAAAGAGTCGAGAGGGAGTATATGAAGTTGAACGCAGGATGGTGGTAGTGACAGGACTGGCAGGGGTTCATCCGATCGACAAGAGTATTATATACATGGACGAGCGCGGACGCAGCAAAACAAGCAATGATGCCATGTTGTGAAGAGGGTGTGAGACAGCATCTTGCAAGGCCCACTCAATTCCGGGAGAGGCCTTGTACCGTATCAGAGTAAAGGTATCACAATCTCTGAGGCTTACCCACGATCTGGACTAAGCTTGCTGAGCTAGACTCGAGGGGCCGAGCGAACAAAGCTAGTCGAGAACTTGGCCCGTCCAGCCCATAATCTCGGGACAGGGGCTTTTCTGCGTATGTGACGTCGATCCTTGGAAATTATTGACTCTACGCGTCGCTAATTCCAGCTACCTACTTATTCGCGAGCCAACAGTGCCTTGCCATCTGTGCCGTAGTTTTAGCAAAGAAACGATTGGACGAGGGATATCCTGGTCTTGACCGTCCACCACACTAAGAAATTGCAGTTTAGATCCGTAGCCGTTTTTGTGGATAACAGTACATCAATAGGTAGGTAGGTAGGTAGGTTACTTGGTAACTTGAGTAAGAAAAATTTCCCGCCGAAGGTCCCGGTACGCAACTCACCCGGGCGTTAAGCCACTCCACTCCAGCGTGGTGAGTGGATGGCACTAGATAATAGCTATCAAAATAGTAAACATCACTGACGTAAAGCTCCTTTGTCGATGAGGAGTATCTCATTCAGTTGAGTGCGGAACGACTTCTTAGCATGGGCTTGACGATGTTTCGGCAAAGGACATCGTAAAGACGTCGTGTGGTCGACATCTAGATGCATAGCATAACGCCTGTCAGCACGTAACGGATGTTCTGGACCGAAGAAGCTCTTATCGCATAGAAGGAAGGATAGCAGCCACGTCAAAGCCGGTTAAGCCGTACATATGCTAAAGTCCGATGGTGTGTAGACGTTGCTATTGGGCGTTTGTTTTCCTTGAATGTAACGGGCCAGAATCCCTGTAGTCACATGCATGTAACCTTTCCCTGTTGATTGAATAAGCACACCTACATACCAACTGGAGTGAGACATATTGAGGAGAGGAATTGGCAAATGCCTACCGATTCAAGGCGGCCAATAGTCACGTTCTAAGCCCGGGCGAGTCCTCTCCGAGACTATAGAGGTCGAGTGTATCCACAGATGGTTCAGGATTCTCTTCAGCTATGCCATCATCTAGTTCACGAACTGATTGATTGGGATCGATGTTGATTTAGCAGCTACAGAACGCCATGGTGTAACCACACTTTACCCAGTCTACATGCCTACCTACTTACTAAGTACGCCATCCTCCATCCTCTGATGTGGGGTGCCTAATATAGAGCTGGCAAGATCCTTGAACTAAGATTGCTTGAATCTATCCAAGTACCCGGGTTCATTCTTGGAGTTCAGCCAACCCGAAAGGCTAATTTGCCCGTTTCCTACCGTAAGCTAGTCGTGTTAGTCGACGCGGTATAACATCGACTTCTTGAGTCTAAGTCAGATTGCCGTGTGCTTATAATAATATCCATCGTCTCCGGCTTCGTGCATCTAAAAATCGAATCAATCTGTCGTCCTCCTTCAGAATACATCGTGCTGCGTCGTGTCAGACCAGAGATCTACTTCGGGCCTCATTTTCCACCCTCAGTTTTGTTTTCATTTGTTCACAATGTCTTTCAACACCGTCCACTCTACTGCCTCGCTGGGCGTAATCAAGATTGCGCCATGGCAGGCTTTCGACAAGGCGTGGTCGTCCGTCATGGGATACCATGCGAATGAGTTTCGATTCAAGGAGGGTGTGACTCCTATGTCGACGTTGAAAGAGACGGTGGGCATGATTGTCCTATATCTCGTGGTTGTCTTTGGTGGACGCGAATTCATGCGTAACCGCGAGCCGTTGAAGTTGAACGGTCTATTCAAGGCTCACAACCTCTTCTTGACCTTGTTGAGTGGTGGTCTCCTGGTGCTCTTCATTGAGCAACTGGCGCCGACTATCTGGAGTCACGGCCTCTACGAGAATATCTGCGGCGGAGATGGCTGGACTCCTGAACTCGTTACGCTATACTATGTGAGTGGCTCAGTTTGGATGTTTAATCGATCCCGAAGGAAAAAGGCTAATGAGAGTAGCTTAACTACATCACAAAATACATCGAACTAATCGACACCGTCTTCCTCATGGTCAAGAAGAAGCCTCTTACCTTCCTTCACACGTACCACCACCCAGCAACTGCTCTGCTCTGCTTCACTCAGCTGCTCGGTCACACATCGGTATCATGGGTTCCGATCACGCTGAACTTGACAGTTCATGTGGTTATGTACTGGTACTACTTCCAGAGCGCCCGAGGTGTCAAGGTCTGGTGGAAGGAGTGGATCACTCGCATGCAAATTGCACAGTTCATCCTCGACCTCGGTAAGGCTTCGGAATAACCCACAGCTTAGAGGAGTAATGCTAATCGTGAGAAAATAGGATTCGTATACTTCGCATCGTGGGACTACTTTGCCAGTGCCCACGCTCCGTACCTACCGCACGTGGGTCGCTGCGCGGGCGAACCGTTCGCGGCGATTTGTGGGTGCGTTATCTTGAGCTCGTACTTGGTACTCTTCATTCTGTTCTACATTGCCACGTACAAGAAGGCCTCTTCTCGCAAGGCCAATAAGAAGGGAGACAACGCATCTATGTCTTCGATGAAGCAGAGCGCGGCCATGGTCGCCGACAGCTGCAGCGGAGTGGAACACGGACACAGCTCGCTTGTTTCCAGGAAGTGATTTTCTTTTCCGATTTGCCTATTCCAGCGTTTCGCTTGGATACTACGCATCACATACAGTATGGTGGATACTTTAGGGCCTCGTCAGCTACCTAAGTTCAGTACATATTCCAAGGTCCAAGACAGGGGGGATAAAAGGGGGGCAAACGTGGGGGGTGGGATGGGGAGTGCTGGGAGGAGTCGGCGTCCGTTGTCCATTTACCGCATAGCACTTATGAAATTTTCAACGTTAATGCTTAGTCTAATGTAGGTACTTGAGAGCTTTTCTGGTTAGCGTAGCTAGCTTTGGAGCTCTAGCGAGTACCTAAACAATAATGAGAAGAAAGACATTTAAAATAAAGCAAATCCAAATCTTCATTTTTCCGTATCCCAAGTTTGGGTCGGGTATGCATGGCGTTCTGTCATATTGACGTGAAGTCGAAAAAGAGGCGTGACATCCAAGACAATTTACAGAAAACCAGCAGGGAATCTAGAAAATCTGCCAGACAGCCAAGGGTGAGATCAAGGGGTCATCTCCCTTGACCCCTGTGTGCTGGGCTAACGATCCGCCAAGGCGATACCAAGCCAGAAGGTCAAGATGTAGACGTTACATTTGCCCTAGCTTGGCATTATCTTAATTCAACGGACTGTTTGACCATCCAATCAACGCTCGGGTCACTCTCGCTTGTATCGAGATACGCAAGATACTATGTACCTTACTAGGTACCTACCTAATAGGCCTTAACATACTCCGCATATAACCAAGGAACAACTTGACAATGACATTTTACTAGCAAGGGTTTTCAGCCTCTCTTTTACCCAACTAGTCCTTAACCTAGTCCTTATTCCAGCTAATTAAGGCGAGGTAAGCTGGTAGGGAGTCCTACCTAATCCCGATAAAGATCCAACCAAAGGTTTTCATTCGTAACTGTTCAGGGTTAATAATAGATCCGCAATAACTGGTAGCCCACGCCTTCGTTTCTGCAAGTTTCATTACTTCACTTCACACCCAATCAAGCACAACTACCGACCCTAACATGGCTCTAGGAGTAGATTCCTTATCAAAATGGGTTACATAGTGTGCCGTAGCTGAATGGGAGCCGCTCGCCCCGTAGCTCCATAGCTCCATAGCTCCATCGCTCCGTAACTTCTTTTTGCGTGATCGAGATCGATCGGTGATACCTCACGGCCCGTCGTTAATCATAACAGGTACAATAATGGTCTAGATTCCACTTCCAAATACGTGATCGCAGATATGTTCCTTACTAGGAAATGCTAACCAAAATCTTCAAGTTCAGGTGCATCTCCAAATCTCGTTTGGCGTCGATACCGCGTGCCCGTCCGTGTGTCGGCATGCAAGCCCATGTACGTCACACAAGCCACGAACGAACTAATCACTTACGTAGAGATTCCTTTTCGAATGATTACTATTATCCAATAAGAAGCCCAATGTCTTAGCCGGCCCGCAGACACCGGTCAGGCCTATTTACTCGAACCGGTTAGCACAGTGCTCTATTGCGATGGCTTATTGAGCATTAATAAGTCTCTAAGCCAAAAGCCTGCAGTTCAAAGGGGGGGCGCTATTCTAAAATCCCGGATCTGCTGGAGCCGAAATCTCAAGCCGGGTCAGCCATAAAAAAATTTCCCTACCAACAGGTACATATCCACATGTGACAGTGATGTAACAGTTGGTCACACATTCTCGTGTTCTCGAAAAAAATAACGCCGATGCTGACTCTTGCAGACAAAGGCAGACACGTCGCTCGAGGCGTGTGGGAAGCTAAGCGAAGCAGGCAAAAAATAAAAAAAACCCTGGCTCCTTCTTTGTCCAATGCATACCCAAGAGGACCCAGGCATGGCTAGACTACCAGGTAACTTGGTTCCAACGGGAGGACCCTTTTCCTGGTAACAAAAGGTGAGACATGTCTGGCCTTTTGGAACAAACAATGCCTTGAGATGTCGGATATGTCTAGACAACCCGGCACAGCGTCACCCTATTCGCTCTTCTCCACCGAGATCACGTTCGTTTACTTGACTCGGAAGGACTGACAATATCGACCTCGATAGATTTGTGGAAATTCCGCCCAGTTCGGGCATCTTGGAATCATTCATTGATCGTTCCGCCCTTCTAGACTTGGGCATGTCAATCCTTTCCTAGTTCTAACTTGACAAGTCCTAGCTCCATGCTCGAGAACAGGTATAGTTCCTCCTACTTAGCTTCCTTACGTAGTAGGAACGCATAATAACAGAAGCTCCGCTTGCTGCTTACTCACAGAAGAGTGCTAGGTAGGCTTCCTAGACCGTCTTATCTCGCCATTGCTAGCTGCCGCACAGCTAGAGCTAGGCTTTTCACTCCTTCATCCATGATATCACAACCCCAGAGTGCGGAACTCCGACTGTCAGCTGAATCTTATAACATATATGTGCAGAAATGTTACACATGCCGGAGTAACTTATCCCTTATCCAGATAATACTATCCAAACATATGTTGATATTTCCATACCGATCTTACATACCAGTCAGAGAACATACCGACAGAAGTGCGATAGATATCGGCATCTCCCAACTTTTTGAACCTTTCTTTTGTTGAATACCTACCTATCAAGATGTCGACCACGTATATATTAGGTTCTATTAATCAAAGTCGCGAGTCGACATACGACATCGTGCCGGAGGGCTCTCGCGCTGGGCTTCAGTCGCCTATGCCCTCTGCCGTCAACCTCATCTACCCTCACTTAACATGGTCGACGCTTTGGTTTTCGTTATTATGCGTTTTCGTCGTGTTAAACATCAAGAACATGCCATTCATGTGGCACGTAAGTAGCCCTCTCCGATTTTACTTAGCAGTTTATCGCAGTCAAGCTAATACCATGTTCAGTTACGACTTGTCAATGCCTTTCGTTTTATCCTACGAACACAGCGACCAGCAGTGTCGCTCACGCCAGCTCATATTTTCCAGCCCATAATCACAACCTCTACGGCACAGCTCATGGAAATCGATTTCAACATGCACAAATCTAACTCATCATACTTCGCCGACGTCGACATAGCCCGCACTCACTTAGTATGTACCCTCTTTGCGAAAGGTATCGAGCAGATGCGCGGTGGAACCGCAGCATACACTGGGTCTAAGATGCCCGTGTTCGGTCTTGCGCTCGGCGGTGTTTCGTGCAACTTCAAGCGCGAACTCCGACCCTATGAGGAGTTCGAAATGTGGTCCAAGATCTTGACGTGGGACGAAAAATGGGTCTACATCGTTACTCACTTCGTCCGCAAAGATGCTGCAAAGCCTAGAAGCTACAGCTTGTACCCCGAACAATCACCGAGCCACAGTCGACGAAATAGCACTGAAGTGTCGGATGAGGACTTGTTGCGCCGGGCCAGTGTAGACAGCGCATCATCCAGCAGCAGTGCAGGCGCCGAGGACAAGCCCGACAAGCACATTTTCGCAACAGCACTCAGCAAATGTGTGTTCAAGTCCGGTCGTAAGACGGTGTCACCGGAACTCATGCTACAGATGTCCGGTTTGTTACCGGCGGGTAATTCCGAGGATGAGAAGTTCAACGAGGTCACACTGCAAGGGATCGAGACCCAGCGACAAAAGGGACTCGAGACCGCGCAGCTTCTCGCCGGTCAGACCCAGCAGACACTCGAGGCCGAGTTCGCGGGTCCAGACTGCGAGGCTTTGGGTCGACACACAGACGGCGCGGGCATAGCTGGGGTTGTGAACACCCTCATGCAACTAGCTCGCCTGAAGAAGTCACAACTATTATGAGGATAATCATCCTTATCGAACACGAATAAATATGGTGGCGTTATATATATATATCACTATATATCTTGCATTGCAACTTCGAGCGACATTCTAATTTCTTGTACCATATTCTCAACGTATAACATGATAGATACCTAGCTACCTACACTATAATGATCTAATATTACCACCAATGTATCACATACCATCCAAGAACAAATGAACGCGCGGCACATTTTATTCTTTTGAGATGAGTTCAATAATCACGACGACACAACAGTCTGATCCTCGTCTTTAATGCGAGGAGGATGTCAAGTACTACATCGTAATTAGGGTTGTAGGTTACAAGGTCAGCCACGGGGTAAAAGCCGGCCGGACGTAAGTATAAAGCGATTAAAACCGTGTGCATTTTCTTGATTGAGAAGATTTATAAGCGAGATAGTCATTGTTCTCAACTGCCTATGTAGGTACCTACCTACCTATGCTTACATTGACCCAAGCAGAGAACCATAATATATCTCCTACATGCTACGGTAACAGTAGGTTACGGAGGTTTTCATCCATTAAAATCGCGAGACACATGTAGTGACAGAAGCATAATACTACACATATACCGCGAAGGACGTCAGCATTCATTTCGCTACTGAACTTCTACTACCTACAGAAACAGGTATTTCAGCTTATATCTTGCCACCCCCGAATCAATCAATCAATAAGCACCATATTCACGAGTCACCAGCGACCAGTCACCATTCAAAGGATGCAAGCCAAAGCCGAGATTCGCCTTGTCCTCATGACCATCACCAGTGAAAAAAAAAAAAACAAGCTTGCCAGACCGTGGGGAGCGGCAGTGACACCCACCAAGAAGTGCAGTAATGACAATGCTGACGGAATCACGGTTATCCTTCAACCGACCCGACTCAGGATCGCAGTCATTAGAATTATCTAGCTAGGTATGTAGCTAGCTACCTTTCTACGCCCAGCTACGCGTACCGAACACAATAATCTTAATTATTTTCCACCAAGCCACGTGGTGCCCGCCGATCCATCGCGAAGAGCTTATTCGAGTGAGACCTGAGGCTCCAGATGGCGTTGAACGCTAGGGGAATATTTGCATCATTTGTTGGAAAATATCATAGGCTAATTAGTTCGTGTTTTTTTTTCTCCTACCTTAGGAGGTACTACTCTTGTTTTTGTTTTGATGTCTTACCTCGACTGGGCAAGGTGAACACTAGTTAGATTAGTCGAGTTGCCGCCCGTATCCTTACCTATGTGAGTGAACCACGTAGGTGGTAGATTGCGGAATCTTGGTAGGGGGGGTGTGTGTGTGTGCGATATAGGTAGCGGTAGCGCCGTTCCATCCTAGCCTATGTACCGAACTTGATCTACAACATGCCTAATGTACCGGATACTTTCCTATCCGTGCTACGATGTACCATAACGGGAAACCAAAAAGAAAGATGACATGAACCAGAACTAAGAGATGCGTGGTACGGATGGTCGTTCGTACATACATGTATGTACTCTAGAGATCCCTTTGACCCCTAATCCTGGCCGATGGCTGCATCGATGGGTCTTCTCGGCCCACCTCCGCTAGTGGCTTACTTCCAAGACGGCGGGCCGCAGATCGCTTCCCTATATGGCCCGAGTTCATGATAGCGTTTGTGTGTCTTGCTCATTGTTTTCCTACTCTCGTTGCTATTATTGCCCCTGGCTTGTTGTGGGAGCTGGGGAGTTGGGAGGAAGAGCTCTCTCTCTACCTTAGCTTCACCTTAGTCTCTAAGCTACCGAGAGCTCTCCTGTAACTGGTCTTAGTTGTCTCTCCTCAGCTCGTATCCACCGAGCCGGTAGGATCGACCAAACACCGGCCGAACGCCAACTCACAAAGCTATTGGCATCCCTCTTCTCGCTTTCTATTAGTTGCTATTGGACCAGAGGATACCTCAGCTACTCGCTCTAATGTTATAGTGATCGCCGACCTTGCACACGCCAAAGCCACCACATATTCCGTCATGTATCATGCAGACCCCATCCGTGGGTAAGTCTCCTCTTGCTGCCTGCTTCCTGCGAGCGACCGGACAATTTCGGCAAGCGGCATATCCAGCATCCAGCATATTTTTTTTTTGCTTTGTGTTGACCTAATTTACCGGATCGAGATTTAGCCCCCAGCTAGCTTTATTTACAGACAAAACAAGGCACTTCGTCTGGCGTGCTGGAGGGGGGGACTTTGAGCTAAAGTCTACTCCATAGTACACTGTGTGTCAGGCTCGGCATTGAGTAAGATAGAGCGGGAGATTTGGGTGTCTAGAAGGCTCTTTTAGGGCCCCAGTGGACGTAGATGCGGATCGACTAGGTTCATGTAGTGACGTCGCCCCCAACAGCGTCCCGAGAACCTAGCCGACTAGATGGTGGGTGACACAAGTCGCCATCACGCGTCTTGATGCTTCCTAACCGCACCTTCTACTACCTTCGCTCAGAGTTCGGTCGCAGTGTCAGTGTAGCTACCCTGGTCATCGAACCCGTAGTAGTACCTGGCAAGAGAAGCAAAGGCAACATGGAGGAGGACGGCCACCATCGCGCCTCGCCCGAGGACGACGCTTCTTCTTCTTCGGTGTATATGTCCGCAGGTTCTAACGATGATAGAGCCAGTCACTCCTCTGCCGACTGGGATGCCGCTACCCAATCGAATGCCACCGCATCTCGCCCAATGTCACCATTCTGGCTCGCCGACGAGCTGATTGGGAGTGTCTCCGGCTTCAAGGCCGCTCACTCGAGAGAGCTCTCGACGACTTCGAGCAAAACGCTGTTCAACTTGGGAAGCGACACGGACAGCCAGGCTCGACTTCACTCCTCGAGTCTCTCCGAGGCGGATCGACACGCAACCCTGGCTGATCTCCTGATAGACTCGGCGCCGCATCTACGGCACCTGGCTACCATCAGGATAGACGACTCCAAGTTCCGTATCACATCTGACACTCCCAGGCACAAGCTCGTCACGCCTGTCGAGGACCAGCGTCATCCTGGGAAGCCAGGCGTGCGACTCAGCAAGACTCAAAAAACGTTCGAGCCAGAGGTTCAAGACGAAAGCAGCGGCGACGAGCGGAGTCAAAACTCATCGGCAACAGAAGGCGAATCCACAGAAAAGGATCAATTTCTTCACGGCATCCCGTTATTACTTCTTATCATCGGACTCTCATTAGTTGTTTTCTTGATCTCTATAGATCGAACTATTATAACCACTGTAAGTTGAATCATGAAGAAAACAAACACCAAACACGTCTCGCTCTAGAAATAGAAGACTAATACACAAACAGGCCACTCCTTATATCACAGCCGAGTTCTCGTCTACGGCAGACATCGGCTGGTACGGCTCATCCTATCTCCTTACGGCATGCGCTTTCCAGCCCGTCTTCGGACGGGTCTTCACTCTCTTTAATCCGAAATGGTCCTATCTCCTTTCTATGTTTGTTTTCGAAATCGGCTCTGTAATCAGCGGCTGGGCACCTTCATCGGCGGCGCTCATCGTCGGGCGCGCCATTGCCGGGTTGGGCAGCGCCGGTATATTGACGGGAAGTTTTGTTATTGTTGCTACGGCTGTGCCATTGACGGCCAGACCGATATATACCGCTATAGTCGGGTTGATGTAAGTCTAGACAGAGCTTCCGATGCAAATTCGCTATTCTAACTTTCTTCAGGTTTGGCGTTGGTGCCACCATTGGTCCTCTCATCGGAGGTGTATTCACAGACCTGGTCGTAAGTTTTCCCCTTGCAAAAACTCCAAAGATTTGTTACTGACGAAGAAAAGACCTGGCGATGGTGCTTCTGGATTAACCTTCCCGTTGGCGCCGTGAGCATGATTGTGATGACGCTCGTATACCACCCTCAACCGCACCCCGGATCTCGAGGGAAAGTCAAGGATCGCATAATCAGTCTAGATCTTATCGGAAATGTGATCCTACTAGGCGCGGCGGTCATGCTTTTCCTGGCTCTCGAAGCCACCCTCACAGGCGCAGCCTGGGCAAGCGCCGAAGTCATCGGTCTCCTGGCTGGTGCTGGCGTCACTGGACTCCTATTCGTAGGATGGCTCTGGTGGAAAAAGGACACCGCCCTAATTCCTCCCGCTATAGCGAAACAAAGGACCGTGGCAGCGTCTTGCTTGATGGCCTTCTTCACGTATGGAGCCCTGTTGATTCATACATACTTCCTCCCTATTTGGTTCCAGGCTATTCTAGGCTATAGCGCCATCCAGTCGGGTGTGGCCATGATCCCGTACTTCGTCTCCAACGCGCTGTTCTCCGTCTTCTCCGGCATCTTCGTTTCCGTGGTCGGTTACTTCACACCGCCGGCCATCCTAGGAAGCGCCATCGGTACGGTCGGCTGCGGTATCATCACCATGTTTTATCCCAACATGAGCATGGGCGCATGGATCGGCTTTGAGATTCTGGCTTCGGCCGGATTCGGCATGTCGATTCAGCAGGGTTTTACAGCGGTGCAGACCGTTCTCGGACCGGATGAGCTGGCCGTCGGAACCGCCGCCGTGGTCGCATCGCAATCCCTAGGCGGTGCCGTGTTCATCTCCGTCGGAAACAACGTATTCCAGAACCGGCTTGCGTCTCTGGTTGCGCAGACGAATATACCTGGTGTCGACGTCCGTTCCGTAATTGCTGCAGGCGCCGTCGCCTTCCGCGATGTAGTGCCGGCCGAGGACCTACCCGCGATGTTGGAATTGTACAACGCTGCCCTGCATACTGTCCTGATAGTCGCCGTTCCCCTTGCCGGACTATCCTTCTTATCATGCTGCTTGCTGCAGTGGAAGTCGGTCAAGAAGCCTACGAGACCTTCAGAGGACGCGGAGAAAGCGTAGGTACCTACCTACATATTCGGAATAAGGAAAAAAAGGATAGATTCGGATACATAATGTGTTACTAGCTTACGTTTGGGTAATGGGTAGATACGGGGTAGCATTTTTTGTATCATTACAATATAACGATGTAATTGTTAATTCTTCTCTGTATACATTATAAGCGAGGCGCGCGGGGGGGGGGGCTCTGGCAAGGAAGCACTATTGGGGTTGGAGTTCATGTTTTATCATATATGCATCCTGGATTACCTTACGCTATACTAATATTCTTTATGTTGAGGGAACTGAACTAAATATCTATGTTGGTTAGGTACCTACCTACCTAGGTAGCTGGTAATTATCACACTTACCTTGGTATAATGGTGTCCCATCAAGCTTCGTAGGCGATATCAACTGTTTGCTCAATGGTTCACGTAAATAAGAACACAGAATATTAAACTGCTCGAACTTAGATGCGAACACCTGTTCGTGTCGGTGTAGAATTCCGCCTTGTGTCTATCCAAGATTCTTATGATACGCACTCAGGTTGATCTCCTACAAATACCTCCTTGCCTAAGATTCGTGCTAACACCATGTAGGTGGGAATGACAGCACATGCACACACCAGAGAGGTTTCTTGCCGGTAGATAGATGTGGGATGTCAATGCATGTTGGCGTGACTGGATGAAAGGAGGTTTAGTGTACCTACCTACCTACCTACTATGTATGAAGAACATTGTTATTTACTACCTAACAGTTGGTTGATAGTTAGCAAGCCACAAATATAACTGTCTACTAGGATGTCATAGTACAGGCTTTATATGCTCGGTTGAGTGCGTGCTTGTTTAAGTTATAGCCAGGCACCTAGGTATTCATCAGTGTATTAATCAATGAACGTAACATCATAAGAGTCTTTACCCCTATACCTACTTCTGTCCGTCCCCCAGGATTCAGAATCATCAACATCTAGTACTCGTCTTCACTTAGATTTACCATGATACTAGACTTGATGAACAAAAGCCCATAATATTGCAGTAAACCCCATCGCTCGATGATACATCAGACATTAATTCCAGCTACCTTTTAACCCAGTACTCCCTGTGCCAGCCGAATCGTACTCCAATCTAGAACCCAATCATCGGACACATCAATACCTCAATCCCGTCCAAACCATCATGCAAGAGATTTTCCACGCATCATTACAACCTTAGAACCTCTTCCCCCTCCTCCCCATAATGTCAAACCGATCAGGGAACAAGATCCCATTAGCCTGCCTCAGCAGCTCCCGCTCCACCGCAACACCTCTCTTCTCATCCCACGGCATCAAGCCCATACTCCGCAGTCCCTCCTCGCCGCCAGCATCATTAACGTCCTGCACGCCCGGGCGTCCCATGAACTCGCGTTCGCCGTTCCCGCCCTCGAAGAAGTCAGGCGCGGGATCGCCGAGTAGGAAAGCTTTCCGCTGGCGCGCGAGATACAAGGCGTTGGTCTGCGTGAGCGGGCACGCGGGGACGTAGAGCACGCTTGCGTCGGCGGTCCCGGCGTGCACGGTGTCGACCGCGTGCACGGCGTCGGGGTGCCAGAGGACGTAGTCGCCCGGCTCGACGCGCGGGATGGGCACCATGGTTCTGCCGAGTCGCAGATGCGGGTGCAGGGCATCGCTCAGCTCCTGGATGCCGCAGCCGGGGAGGGCGCCGTGGATGACGGTGTTCTGGGCGACGTTGAGGTTCCAGTTGGTGTCGTGGAGAAAGCTGGGGCCGGAGGGGAAGCGCGGGGAGAAGAAGGGCCTCAGGAGGAGGTACGCGGTTGTGAGGTGCAGCATCGGACATGCGTGGAGGGAGCCGGAGCCGGGCGGGGTGGAGGAGAGCGAGAGCCAGCCCTGGAACATGCGGAACATGCTGCACGAGCCCACGCCGTTGTATAGGTCGGATGTCACGCCCAGGCGGGTGCTGCTGTCCCACGGATCGTATTCTTCCCATCGTCCCTGGAAAATCTTGTTGTAGGTGCCGGCACGCCCATATCCATCCATCTCCCACCTCTCAACGCTACCATTGTCGACATGCGGCCCAGATGCTAATGTTATGTCGCCTGGTCTTCGTATTCGTATGCGGTCTGCATAAGCTACTGGATGGTTGCTGCTCACGAGGGCATATTCATCTTCCGAATGCCACACTCTCATGACAAATCTCTGAACCTCGAGTAGTCGTGAGTCGGCTCGAGCTCGCACCTGACCCGGACTCCAAAACATCTCATGGAGCTGTGGATCATGTGATGGGATGCCTTTTGTTGGTGGGTTGTGCATGAGGTACTCTTGCGTCTCTTCCTTCCATGATAAAGCTACGTTGGACGGAACAACTTTTCGTATAATAGCGACGCCTCTCCTCTTCAATGCGTCTCGAAAGATCGCTGCCTTGACTGGATCGTGGATATCAAAGTAGTCAATGGTTGGTATGGCGTCGGACCCAGCTGCCGTGATACGATCTGCCTCCTTTCTTAACTGGCTGAGTAGACGGTACCATGAATTGGCAACAGCTCTCTCGTTACCAGCAATAAGATTTTTCTTGATCTTGGCAAATCTTTCAGAGAGAGGGATAGGAAGAGGATCTTGTAGGGATAAAAAGTCCACTGTCATTGCTCTCGTTTTTATCTTGTATGAAATTTGACGTGGTCTCCTAGATATAATATGGATTATTTGAGGAACGAGAATTTGGCAGACAAGACTGGGATCAAGGCCTGATATGTTTTACTAGTAAAATATACAAAATTGAAACCAAGTGAGCCAGAGTCATCCTCACAGCACGTATATGAATGACAGTGATGCGACATCCGTGGGGGCACAAATGCCCTCGTGGGGTATACTTGGACTTGCCATTTGCAGTCAAGCGGTCGAGCCCATCAAGGCCCAGCTTGGGTTGTCAAGGCTTGCAACGGCAATACCAGGCATTGACGAAGCGAGCATACACGAAAAAGGTCTAGAAGGCTTTTGGGCGACTCAATCAGACGCTGTCACGTTGTTAAGGTTTTTGAGGACCTGATTTCCGGGTGGCTCAATCTTCGGCAACGGATTCCGAAATATAGATCTCTTGGCTTGGTCCCCAGACCCCGGCTAGAATTTACTAGGAGCCGATACGGGTCTGGGACGCTTGGCTATTGGTTAGCCAGATGCGGCTCCTGATTAACGCTCCCGCGGGCCGTTGTACCGATCCCACGCTGATGGAATGACATATTCCAAGTGTGGGAAAGGCCTCAGCTATTCCGAATAGGGGCACCGATGCGCGATGTACGCGTAAACAGCTCTCAGGTCCACCGACGTAGCATTACCCGCCTCGCCAAAGATTGTGTAGCACCACATGCGCTATCGTAAATTAAGACGTGGTTCCCGGCTTTCCAGATTGCATTCGTAGGGTAGCTTCGGAAAGCTTAGGAATTTCCTGTCGGTATCATTGATTACCTGTCTCTTGCCTAGTTCCTAAGAAGCTTTCCCACGCTTTGATCGGCGAAGAGGTGCTTGATGGTCCGTAGTATCGGCGACGTTACCAGTCTTTCTTTTCTTTGGCTCATTACATGAATCTGTCGTCGGGGGTTTCGCATCAGTCGTAGGGGCTGCTTTATCATTGCTTGGTATAGTTTCTGATGTTTCCTCTTTCATTAAAACGTAAGCCACCTTTTCTACATCAGTAGCATCGACACCTATTCGCTCGATTAGAGCTCTCGCTGTAGCACTCAGCTCTCGATACTCCTTAGCATTATACTTGATTGGCGGTTTCTTCCCGTCGCAGCAGAGCCAATAAAAGGCTTCGTCTGAGAAGAATATTACACCGTGGGGGTCATGGACTGATAGCAAGAGGGAAGCTGTGGCAGGGCCAATTCCTCTTAGCTTGCTTATCCTATCTAGAGCCTTCGATGCGTCTGAATCCGCCTGATATGCTTCTATAGCTTCTCGAATGGTGTGCTTGGCAACTGTTTCGTCATTCGACGATACAAGCTTCATAAGAGTTGGCCGAAATTTCCCATGGCGCCTAGACTTGGTTAGGAACCACATGAGCCCAATACGCGACATGATGACGCCCAAGGAACTCGGACTCACAGCTTCCATTCAACAAGTAGCTTCAAGTCATCAAGAGTCATTTCCCGATTCTTTCCGTCTAGACGGAATGATTCGACCAAGTCATGATATCGAAAACGATCCAGCTCAAGCAGTGTTTTCTGATCTGGTTTGGCTGTCCATCGCAATTAGCCAATGAAATCAAATGTGTTGGTGACTAACACACACCTCCTTTGGTTGACGATATCGACTCTATTAAGGCATCATAGCGGCCTAATAGTTGTTGAAATTGGTCTCTTGAGATGTTGTTCGGCAGTAAGTTTTGGTCCAACATGCTGACGAGCAAAACAAACAAACGGGGTTAATCAGATTGACAATATGTGGTAACAGCATACACACAAGGTACTTCGAACTGAACCTCTTTATAGAATAGTTTTAGAAATTAATGCCTAGATAGCTTTGTGATGATAAATATCATACGTAGATTGAATGTCAAAAGTATTGTTTTTGGGACCGAAGGACCAAAGGTGAAGGTGATGAGATGAGGAAATGTCAGATTGGCCCGTGTGTTTTACCCAAGTTCCAGGGACAGTGCAGTTACAGTGCAGTTACAGTTACAGTAAGCGCACCCTATCAAGCGCTGTGATTGTAAAATGACCCTGTAATCACAGCGCAAAGCTCTATACTTACAGGTGACGCATCCACCAATGCCCAATGGTTATAGAGCAGCAAGTACAAACACTGTACGCTACACTGTACACATATCTTTACAAACCTACCACTTCCGATAACTTGGAAGTCGTGTCTCGGTCACGTTTTGATGCGCGTCAATATAATATTATTTTTCAACAAGACACCGGATTGTGAGTATAATCCCTATTTGAGATGTAGCGACTGGACTGCTGTATATCTAAGCCAAGCCTCGAAAGTGAAAAATTGGGCATTGAAAATGGTTGGAAATTCCAATGTTTTGGCTACTACTATGCGTAGGCTGAGTCTCACTAATATCTACGTACGCCATCTCGACGTGGTGCCCGCACAGCAATAGTCACCAGCTCCAACACTGGAATCGGATTAGAATTGATGTGCTTGATCACTTGTGTATTGCGGTGCTCAACGCCGGCGTATGGGGGAATACAGAAGTATTCAAAGAGTCCACCGGCTACGAAGAGGATATACGAGTGAATGTCTTGTCGACCATGTTCTCGGCTACCCTGTTAGTTCCTATCCTCAAGTCCAAGGAAGTGGACAATCGTCCCGCCGCCCTCACCAAATTCAAGGGGAGAACCGAAAAGCCTTTGTTACCCAATTGCAAAACGAGGTTATCCATGTTGGTAGTACCTAATAAGCAAGCAGCTCTAGAGGTGCATAACTATCTCTTCAGTGCTAATAAATAGAATTCAAATATTGTATAGAAACTTCGTGTCTCCCTGCAGTGTAAATTGACGTGTTTGGCTGCGCTTCGTAGCACACCACATACTACCAGATCACACACAGATCATGGATGTGTAAAAGTTGTTGTTTGGTAAAAAGATGAGGTGGAAGAATAGAAAGCACAATGAATGGGAATGTATGGAACCACTTAAAAAGATGTTCTAGAAGCTTTGGCCCCCAAAAATAGTTGGACGCTAGGCCACTTTCTTTAGTGCCGAGACCCCTAATCGCTGATCTTCGCCCCATATCAGCCGAAAGAAGAAAAAGGGTTAAAAATCGAAACTCAACTTCGCCCCCGATTTTATTATTATTTTTATTTTTAAATCCTTCTTTCGCAAAACAAGTAACCGCCATTCCGACGATCCCATTGTGTCGCTGTCGCTCTCTTGTCATTCATTCGGATTTATTCATCTTTACTTTCGCTTTCCACTAATCATCAAAATGGGTAACGTAAGTTGATCTGCGCGCATTTCGAATCGGAGAACATGGGAATGGAGAGGGAGAAANAAAAAAAAAAAAAAAAAAAAAAAAAAAAAGACGGCGAATTCCGAATATGTTGGGACAATAATAACAGAATTCACAAATCCACCAGTAAAAACTGACCACCTTTCGTGAATAGGGAGCCAAGGCTGCGCAGAAGCGCGAGCGCAATGCGAAGGACAGCAAAGTTGCCAAGTCGCAACTCAAGTCTGTAAGTCTCTATTCCATCCAGCAAGAAAGAATGCAAGACACCACAGATGAGCCATCAACTTACACACGATAGAACGTTAAGGCTATGGACATCCAGTGCCAGATCTGCAAGTCGACATTCCTGAAGACCACCCGGGCACCTCAGTACGTACTACGCAATCAAACTTCCAATCTCCTGTGATCGACCAGCAAATGCGCGGTTGATAGAAGAACCATTCCCTAACCCTCATACACCGCAGACTCACCGAGCACGCCCAGAACAAGCACAGCAAGACCATGGCTGACTGCTTCCCCGGCCACGAGGCCCCTCCCGGAAAATAGACGATCGAGCTCCCCCCCTGAGCCAAGTGGTTACCTACCTAGGTAGTTACGTGGCCCGAGAGAAACAAATGAAACAGTACCTAGGTACTTAGACATAGCGATTAGGCGCAACACGGGAGTTCTAGCAGCAGCAGCAGCAAATGGGATGATGATGATGATCTTGAACAATATGAAATATACGGGTGGGTTGCATGAAGGGTCGCGAAGCGGCGAAGTAATGACGAGATTGCATGCATGCATGAAATTTAACTGAATTATGATTATTTCCTTTTCCTCTCTTTTTTTTCTACTCTTCTGCTTCTATCTTGACTTGTCTCTCCTGTACCGGATGGACATTAATGTGCCTCGACCGCTTGCGCTTGCGCCTGCGCCCCTCTAATATCCACCACAACCTCTCCACTCGATTTCCCCTGCGAGTCCACCCTCGACTCCTGCTCCTCCTCCTCCTCCTTCAACGCCGCCTCCCGAGCCTGCAGCTCGCGTATATCCTTAAGAATATCCGGATACCACCTCTCGCCGACATCCGGATGACTCTTAACGCGATTCCGCAGCGTAGCCTCGCCAAGGGTGCTCGCCACGCCGCCCTTGCGAAACGTGAACTCGACATCGTCGAGCCGGGCGCCACCGCCGCCGCCGTTGTTATTGGCCTCGAGCACCCTCCGGCGCTGCGCGCGCGCGGCCTCGGGTACGGGCCCGACGCCGACCTCGTCCAGCTCCTCGAACGTGGTGGACGCGCGCACGCCCTGGAAGAAGGGGATGGAGAAGCGCGCGCCCCGGCCCGCGGCGGGCGACAGCACGCGGTGCGTCGTCGACGCGCAGACCCCCCGCGTCAGCGCCTCGAGGCCCTGGCCTATCGCCACCACCAGCGTGCCGGCCGCGGGCGGGCAGTCGATCCACTCGCCCCTCGTGTTCTGCACCTGCAAGCCGCGGTGGCTGCTGGCCTGCAGGAGGTAGCTCGTCAGCATGCTGTCCTTGTGCGGGCCCACGCCCTGGCCCTCGATGCCGTTGTCGTTCCCGAGCCCGAGCTCCGATACGTCCGGGTACTTGACGATCTTCAGCTTGTGCTGCTGGTTCGGCTCGAAGTATCGGTCGAACGCGTTCGCCGGCAGCCCGATGGCCTCGGCGATCAATGACGTGAATTCGATCGATATCGCGCCCATGCGCTTCATGTAGTCCGTGTACACTCTACGGAAGTTGGGTAGGACTTCTGGGGATGGCCATTGGTTGGGCGCGAGGAGGTTCTCGTAGCGTGGTGCGTCTGGTTTGGGGATGGGATGTTCGGTGGATAAGTCGATCTGTTCTCGATGGTCGATCTTGCCTGCTGTGATTTCGGCCGAGAGTTGTGAGTAGCCCAGGAACGAGGGCGCATTTTTCATCTCGATCTTGAGCCTTTGAAGAGGATCTGCGTAAGCTTTCTCAACTGCTATATGTTACACTCTGCATGCTCTAGAAATACAGTGTGTACATGCGATTTATACCAGGTATAGATACCTAGGTAAGTAAAGTAAAGTATATATATCTTGACTTACTTTTCTTCCTTTGGTATGTCAAAGAAGCCTATTCCTTCCGATATGGCTTCTCTCCAAAGCTCATCGGGGATACCGACGTTCTTCAGATACAAGAAGCCAACTTCCATCAACGCATGCCTTAAATCAGCTAGGAATTGCGGCTTTGTTTCTGGATCCCTAGCGAGAGCCAGGTCTAGGATTGGGACTGAGGTGAAGGACATGGCGATTTATTAATTCCAGATAATATATCCACCCCCAAAATATTGAATGACACTAGATCTGGTACATATATACAATCGAAACGAGCGAGCAAGCGAATACTTATTTAAAGCTAAAAATGGTGAAAGACAACAAGGTAACGTCAAGAGCCGATCAATCTCATGAATCTCATGATGGAGGTCCACTTGTAGCTATGGCGTAATTCCGCTCATCGGCCGATGCCGTCCAATAAAGACGAGGACGGAGATATGGATAGGACAGAGCTTCTCCAACTCTGCTGAAAGGTAAACTTGCTAGGGGTTATATGACTAAACTCTGTAATAGGAATAAGGTCAAAGAGCGTCAAGGCACGACATGTGACAGGGAGAAATACATTAACGAGAAAGCTTTTGATTTTAGTTGACCTAAGTAGGTAGTTCATCGCCATGAAGATACATTGCCGCCATGCCAAATAATTATGTACAACCAGGGTTAGTGTCCATCACGTGTGACCTACAACGGGTTTTTGTGTTTGCTATCCAACCTAGAACCCCTCAGGTGGTTATTAACTTGGCGAAGTAGCAGTGAAGGTTGAGACTAGGTGTTTTAGCACGAAGCTTTAGGGGTATCAGTGTGAAAAGGGAATAGGTCACTTTCGTGAATCGTTGGTATTATTGCCCCTTAACCCTCCTAATCATGACGCCGCGACAGCCGAGCCCGTTGAGAACAGCTTCGTGACCTGGTAAAACATATCCTCGATTGGCGGCATAGCGAATGCTGGCGCGATATCAAATAGCTCGGATAGCTTCTGTGGCGGAACAACCACAGGATAAGTATGGTCATCCGCTGTGGCATCCGGTACATCCACGTCCATTTCATCTCCGCTTTCCGCATCTTCATCAGGTCCGGTAAGCAATACCAACGCCGATCCATTCTCACGAGTCTCTTTCTCCTTCTCATTGGAATCCACCTGATCGAGGTTGAGATCAGCCAGAGGCTGAGCGAACGCGAGAGATTTGGTATCCGTTCCTTCGCTGACAGACCAGAGCTGGGCGATGGAGTCTAGGACCAGATAGCCACTAGACCCAGCTGAAGGTACCAGTGACAGTATAGGATGGGAAAACTTGTGTGTCATTACTGGCTCGTAATGGTCCGGAGTGAAAATTGCAAGCTCGGAGGGAACACCAAGATAGTCCGTCTTGCCCGGTGAAACAACTACCGCAAATGTAGAGGTCCGGTAATCGACTGCTATTTGTGTTAGAATGGAGGCACCCTTTCGATTAGGATCATCGATTGGTCTGAGCTGGACCGCGTAGAGAAGTTCGTCGGAGACCAAGTCATATACTACGAGACGATCTGAGAGCACGATAAGAGACGTGGATAGAACCCTTATGTCTCGGATATCGCCGGTTATCAACCCATCGACAGAGGTACGAATCTTGCCAGATTCCGCGTCGATGACATGAACGGTGGATCCAAGAACGGTCCCAATAGCACAGACGAGAGTAGACCCATCTTCGGAGAACGAAACTGCACCCGAGCCTCGCACGAAATCCTTTACTGTTACCGCATCCGGTTCGAGTGGCTCCTCGTTTTCCTGGAGATAGATGGTCTGAGAGCATGCCCAGTTGTGTAGTTGGCGCCCAAGCTTGCCCTTGACCAGTACACCGTCCCTTTGTCTTACTGTCGGTTCCCACAGCCGGACGACACCATCTTCACCGATGGTAGCAAACCGATGCGAACGCGGATCGGCAGCCAGGCTGTAGATTGGCTCACTTTGTCCTGTATAATGCGGCGCGTTGATCCGAGAGACAAGTTCCAGACTCTGATCTTCCGATGAAACTGCCCAGAATTTGAGGTACACCTCACGCCTCTCGCCAGGTGACCCTCCAAGGGAGCTTACATCTCGTGAGGGCGGTTGCCACTCGTCAGTAGTAGCAAGCCATTTTCCATCTGCCGAATAAGCCATGTCGGTGATGCGAGGCTCCGTGATGGAATATCCTTGGCTCGTCGTGTTTCTATCTGTTGGATTCGTCCTCGACAGTGCCTGCTTGGAGATGCCTTGCAAGGTGGCTAGATCCAAAGTTTGTATCATCGGTTGTGAAGGGCCGCTCGGGGAGTAGCTAATTTGAAGCCCGTTTCCAACACTAATATGGATTCTCGAGGGATCTGTAGGGTTGATCGCAGCCGGCGTTTTGTATAGTCGGGCAGGGACGAATTGCCCAACCCTTCGCACCATGTCGTCCTTCGATGCTGGCTGTGGGTGAGTGATACTTTGAATTCCGGATATGTATGTTGTAGGCTTCATCTCTGCTGTAGAAAGAATCATGGCCGAATTGTCATCTAGGTGAAGCACGTATGAAGATCCACGGTTTGAGACAACAATGTTTTCGATCGTCGCAGATAGATGGGGTAGGAAATCCATCTTTTGCGTGTCTAACTGCCATAGCACTAAGGTCATCTCGGAACCTCCAGAAATGATATAATTACCTATGACGAGTTAGATGGCTTAAAGTTAAGATCGAAAGGTCTCTTACCATCTCTCGACCACTTGACGGCATGGACAGCCCTGCGATGCCAGTGGTACCTGCGAGGTTGAATGGACCCTTTATGTCCCTTGGAGTTATACAGCCATCGGATTTGAGGTACGAGGTCATTGTAGAAGAACACAGCGCCTCGGGCGCATCCAACTACTACTTCCACCACAGGTTCATCCCCAAGTTCCTTTTGGGTCTTTCTGTTTAGGTGTATGCGATCCGTCGCTCGCACATCCAGACATGTGATCTCATCGTTGCAGTCAAGGGTGAAAAATTCATACCCAAGCTCTGCAACGGTCTTGACCTTTTCAGTCTTCAGCAAGCCGAACAGCACGTCGCGCTCAGAAGACGCTACTATAGCATAGCCGTTTCGGACAGATCGCAGGTCGTAGATAGGATGTAATTGGGATAGGAGACTCGCGTAGGTTTGTATCTGGCCTTTCTTAACGTCACAGGCCATAATTTGCCAGCTTTCGTCCCTCTCGACAGAAACCAGCGGCACATCTCGAAATTTCGAATCGATACACATACGCTCAACGGACATGTCGCATAAAAGACTGCATCTCATCTTGGTAATCGCGGTGGACCCAGTGCCGTCTGTCCAGTCGACCAGCCAAAGATGCCCAGCAGATGACGCGATCCATATGTGATTGGGCGAGCTAGGGGATAGGTAGATGGAAACGATTTGATGTTTTGGATTTGGCCCGTCCAGTTCCTGCAACGGGATTTCGCGCAATAGGAGAGAGTCTGCAGTCGAGTATACTTGGATAGAGGTATTATACGCAAGTATCATGTGTCTGATGTCCATGTTAGCCCTCAATCTCAAATTCGACCCAAAAGTTCACCAAGGTAAGCAGGGAGGTTCTAGACAGCGCGTACTTTTCATCTTCGGTCAGTATGGGATCTATGTCTAGCATTCTTCCTCCCATGGGTTTCGATATCTTCCATGTCGTTGTAGGTTCCTCATGGAGCTTCTCATGGAGCTTCACCCCTCTCTTCCCATGCTTTTTCTTCTTCTTTACAATTTGGGTATCCGAGTTTACTGTAGCAATTTCCATATTATCCGGACCGTTGGCTGGTGCTGCCGAGCCATTTATTTTGTTGGCCGTCGATGATTTGGATGGTTTCGCATTAACAGAGGCATTATTCGACGCTCGACGTTCTCGTCTGGTTCGCTTCCTTTTGCCATTCTCGTCAAACTCTCCCTTTCTCTTATTTGCGCCAGGATCCTAATGAGTTGAGCTGTAAATATAAAAATCCCAAGATATGAGTATCCAATCAAAAGACTTATACGTACCTCTGCAGTTGTTATAGGAGCCATCTTGTGAACATGTAGGTTGAATACCGCAATGCATCAAGACACGACTCCAAGTATCATCAAAAATGATGCGCAAAGCCAAGCGCGAAACTTCAAAAGTTCACAAGTTTTTTTTGCGGGACACGCTTCGATAAGGCGGCCCGATAAGAAAATTTCGGGTGATGAGTAATCCAACATTGAGCTCATTGAAAGTTCAAACTTCAATGCACGCACAGACGCTAGAGGGACCCATATAATTTTGTATATCGATAGCTGCTAATTAATTAAGATCCAATGCTCAAGTTTTTGAATCTTCCTTCTTACAAACCACGAACCACGATTAATCAACCAATTCTTGTATCTCCCAACCGCACGTCGCAATTCGCATCGAGATCTCACCAATCAAATCATCAATACAACCCCATTTCGAGAATCGCTGAACATCATTCGACAAGATGATTATTCCTATTCGCTGCTTTTCCTGCGGGAAGGTAAGAATCGATCCGCCGCGCTGCCTCATGGTCGCTTTGTTCTAACCCAGGCGCAAACAGGTTACCGGAGATCTCTGGGAACGATACCTTAAGCTTATCGACGAAGGTGTTCAGGATGGGTAAGTTGCGCGAGCATCTTAATTCTTGTCCGCGCAAACCTCGTACTAACGATTTACCCAAGCGATGCCATGGACTCCCTAGGCTTGAAGCGTTACTGCTGTCGTCGCATGGTCATGACCCATGTCGACCTTATCGAGAAGCTATTGAAGTAAGTTGCCAATATACTCGGCATCCACCCTTGTAGATAGGGAACAAAGGTCTAACAGCAAGCAAAGGTACACTCCCGACGGACGCAACGACAAGAAGATCCAGCTTCAGCAGCGATAGTCCCGCGAGCCCGAGCGTCATTCTTAGATACAAGCACAGCTGGTGTTTGGTGGACATATAATAGCTGTCCCGAAAATTGCATTACGAGGCGTTGGTTGATATTTCTAAGGGAGGCGTCTTGAGATTGCGCAAATGGCATCATATTGATTTGGGCCGCAAAACAGGACCGTGGTCTTGATCCTTTAGACGATGGCGATACCTATGTTCATAATTTTGCCTTCACCAAAATGAAATTCGAGAGTTGCTCGCGCTTTCATGTGGAGCCAGCTCTACTTCATGATACCACATAACACCCCTATTGCGTATGTCAGATTCAGTAGGTAAGTATCAGGTATAAGTAATTATTCTACAACTACCTACACACATCAGGTACGCCTACAAACGAGCAAGACAAATACTATACTCGAAAACTAGCGGACAACGGCGCGAATCCCCTTGCCGGTTCCAGATCCTTGGAATTAGACCCATCAGGTGATGGTTTAAGAACTCGGCCGGCCCATCGAGATGGTATTCGGAGTCAAATCGGATGGCCCACATGTAAAGCAAGGCGTTCTGGCGTCTAAGCTGGCTAGGTAGCTGGGTCTCTCCCAAAAGAACAAGATACTATGTACAGGAAATTGATTCAGCTTGACCTGGCTGCCTGGGCAATGGTGCCACGTCGGCTACTGTAGACGATGCTATCGCATGTTTTGCCGCAAGCGCGGTATGTTAGGTCAAACCACTGGTAGTTGTCTCGCATCGAGCTAATGGGATGGAGCATCGGAAGAAGGCATCAAATCCAGCTTGGTGACCGCTTCTTCGAAGAGGAAAAAAAAGCAAACGGCGCGCTTTGGCGTAAATTAGACGCGCAGTTTTGTTCCAACTGCATAATACAAACACCGTCTGTTGTTAAAGGATCCCTAGCTACATATTTAGTATAGTAGTTCCACATACTACATAGTATTGGCGTACTATGTGCTACTAATAGTACAGTAGGTATGTGTACGATATTAACATGTATGTAGCTGTATGTGCCTGTTGTCCGTCAATCGAGATCCTACGACACACGTGCTGTAGAGTAATCTCCGGTTTACCAAATGTCGTCCCTTGCAGACAAGTTGGCATAGTTCTACCCAGGCAATGCTGGATTCTATTCTTGATTGTATTCCACTACGGGAAATTTCCAGAGATGGAATTAATTAGGTACCTGCTTATGGTAATTAACAGAACAGCAAAGAGATGGGCTGCCTATTACCTACCTAGGTTTTCTGCATATGTACTATCGAACGAATTGCCAACATATTATTCGAGCTCCCGATGTACATATATGCAGGTATCACGGCGCCTATGCATGTCTACCTGTAGAAGAGGGCCCCCAAATGGATAAGCGAGTGAGGATCTCATATACTGCATGTGTAGTAGATATTCACATGTATCTTTCGGTGCTATATCTCTTATTAGATATTCACTATAAGATTCATCAACAATGTTTATTACCTCCAAGGATGAGTTGTTTTGGGCTCTCTTGCATTAGTCGGTGTAAACCAACTACCAACATCATATGTGAACCTCGGATTCTCCTTGTCGGTACTAAACACGTAGTATATAGCGTTACTTATTTGCCCGTTTTATAGCCACCAGACCAATAGAATCATAGTCAGCTACCCCGGTAGCCCAGCTGTCAAGGATGGGGTCGGTTACGGGCAACGGTCCGTGAAATTTTGGGAATTTCTAACATAGGTACCTATCACAACTTATCAATGGCTTTCCATATATACAGTACATAGTAGTAACCAAGTTGGCGTGAGAATGCAAGTAAAGCTCCGGCCTAATATAGTGGCCATAGTGTTCCACGTCATGATTCCATAATGATTGCAATAAAAAAATAAAACGGTCGTATGGGAAAGTAATAGGTGCAAAAATGACCAAGTGCCTAGTAGGTAGCCTCACGCATTTTCTAGTCGGCTCCGGCGGTGATACCGAAGCGAACATATGAAAATGACCTAGTCCTATCAATTCCCATTCAGACTTTCTACCTACGTTTCTCTCACTTGTTGCCGAAGGATTCGGGATGCCGAGCCCAACGTGGACAGAATATTCCATCTGAACAGACCAAGACTCCAAGGATACTACTAATGCACCGCACCGTTCACGTCGCAGCCCGCTGATCGGCCCAAGCTCGACACATCTTGTCGGAAGCCCGCACACCAACAACATCCTAACCTTTCTAGGGTCCACATGGATAGACCCGGTTCGTGCTAATAAAAGGCGAGGGTACCAGATCTTCGGGACGCTAACGTGGTGGGTTTTCTCGAAGGATTGGTTCTCACGAACTCGTCAAAATAACCCGCAAAACTGGGATCGCGCCGGCTGTTTTTTTTTCTTTCTCTCTGTCTCTCATGCGGCACATAGCCTGCAAGTGGTAACTCGACCGGATCCCCTTCCTGTCCTGTCGAGATGCAGTTGTTGTCACTCGGCCGGTCACTGGTTAACTTGAGGATCTATTCCCCATGACTTAGGTACATATATTATAGTCTATAGACATCATTGGGCATGTCTGTTGCTACCGTATAGATGTACAGGGTTGTACATGCCACCGACGGGTATGGCCGACGTGATTCAACGTGCAACTTATAATTATCACCTCGAGAAAATGAGACGAGGAAAGAAAAGGAAAAAAAAGCAAAATGCAAAGATAGGGCCTAGGTATTCCCGCTCGGTCTGTGCTGCCATGTCACTAGATCATTGGCCGCATCATCGTTGGTTTGCAGAACGGTGAGCCGAGAATGAGTGAGAGTTAGGTAGCTGTCGTGATCTTTTTTGCACTTTTGCCCATTTACATACCACCCCATGCTAGTAGAAAGCCATACTGGGATGATGAAGGTGGGTTAATAGCTCAGTGACTTACCTGAACCAAGTCTGAGCTAAAGGTGGGAAATATCAAAATGCCCTCCTGTGACTCGTCGATGGAAGCGATCCATTTGTGGCTTTAAGCGCCCAAACCCCTGTCGACTCCCCCCTGCATCCCCCCCTCCGACTGTATCCCTTGCTATCTTCCTACTCGTCCTTGGCTCGTCAGAAGGCAGCACAGGAAGTCCAAGACGCGCATATCTGCAGGCGCAAAAAGATGGTCGCAACCCCAGAGTAAGCCAGCCAGCCCGTCTGCCACTACACTACGAACTTGCACGATCGGATTCTACCCGAACAATCATCAATTCAGACAGATAGACACACAAGAAGAGAGTAGAGCCTCCGTATCACCACGGTAGATCAAGCGAAAAAAAAAAAACAGGATTCCCGCTCGCCATACTCTACCCCATCCCCCCCCATCTTTGACTCTGTTGCTTCTGCCCCCCAAGTTGCGACATCACCACATCCAATCCTATATCGTCCTCCCCCCATTCTAAGTCGCCGCCCTCTTGGCCGCCGCCATAACCAACTCAACCTCGAAGGATCCATAGGGCAGCTAGCTCTGCTGCAACGATAGAACCTAGTGTTGTTCTTTGTGGGTGAGCTCCACGTCCGTCATCCTCCTTTCGGGTCGCAGTGGAGCTCTATTCGACGAATCTCAAGCTGACTTTCTATTACAGCCCCCCCTCGACTCTCACTTGCAGTCTCTCTCTATCTCTCTCAGCGCAATAATCGATTCGATCTATCCCACTACGTTTTGTCAGACAGGCCTTACTTACATCCTGTCTGTCCTATCCTCTCTTCAGGCCCCCCCTGTCCCTCACCTCTTTCGAATCTTCCTTAGAAAGAAAGCACCAAGTTATTGGCCGAATCACTTGGAGTTTCGCTTTGGTGGTGGAATTGATATTGGATAGTAGCGAAGGGTCGTAATTGTTTTTGTTATTATTTGTATACTGCGGGTTTGCGATTGTCATTCTGCTTGGCCTCGCAAAGAATTCTACGCGAGGTTTCATTCTTTTTTTCCCGGTCTACTCGATTCGGCCGTCATCGAGACCCAGATCCGACCCATCTCCGCGACCTTGATACGTGGTATACATATCCCGTCGTCGCGTGGATATCATAAGCGCGCTGCACCGTCTAGCTGGGGTTTCCAGAGACGCGATAGCATAGAAAGAGCCGCTAGCAGGCGCCCTCGAGGCTGATTTTCCACAACACTGCCCGGCCTACGTCGCGGCCGACATATCGTGACCTTGCCTCGCTAGCCATGGCCCTCGAAGCTCCGTTGAGGTCGTCAACCGGGAGTATAATATCTTCGTACTCAACTCACATGGATATGCCAATGTCTTCACCAGAGTCACCTGCTGCTCATAATCCACAGTTTCGTCCAATGTCAGTTGCCAGTCTGACCCCAAGCTTTGCGATCGTATGTTTCGCTAACAGGAACCAGGTCTACTAGCATCCTGGAGTCTGGTTCCCTGCGGCCGTCGCCCGCCGCTCCCCGGCCTTCGTCGGCCAGCAACTATCTCTTGAGCCCTAGCGACATAGTTGGGCCTTCGCCAGTCACATCTGTCGGCACGGAGATAACAGAGATAGATGATGAAATTTCAGACGAGGTTCGATCCCAACCTACAGCAGCGAACCCCGAACCGCAACCTCAGGTTGGTGGCTTCAAAGACGGGAATACGCTTGTGGTGTCAATGCTGACCCGATGCTAGTTATTGATGCTTAGCACGAATATCTCAGATCAACTACGACAGACAGCAAATGAGGAGTCAATATCAGTTATACATGCCCCAGAGAGCTTCCAGAACTGGGTAAGTCCATGTACGAAATATGATCGTGTTTCATCGGCTTATGATTGTAGACCACTGCCGACAACTCGCCAAGGCAATCGGAGTCAACCCAAAAGACATCACCCAAGTCCTCTCCATCTTCCAAGCCCGAAGATATGCTAGTCTCGCCCCCTAGCGATCAGACTTCAAGGGTAAGTCTACTATAGTACCGTGGAAGTGCATGAGGCTCACTGAGATAGGGCAAATCCTCTACGCTACCCACACCTCCTCCGCTCTCAACAGATGTAAAACCAGTAAAATACACGCTTGACGGAGCCACACCCAGGGCGCAAAATCTGCAAGAAGTACTCAAAGATTCGTCGAGGATACGGTCAAGTAGCGCAAGCAGTCTCGAGCGTGAGTATCATTACTACTGCTTACAAGATCCCAACCCAGCAGCTGATAGTTGATCACAGTAATACCAGAGAGCAGGGAGCCAGAGACAGACGCGGAACCTGACTTGGAGAGTTATGACGACGAGGACTATGTAACGCCTGCTCACGTGCAACAAAGCGAAGACGTGGAAATCCGATCTTTAAAGACGGCACTACAAGAATGCTGGACTCTATGCAACACCTTAGCTACTCTCAGCACACATCATCGGGAAAGGGTATTCAGCACATCAGGGACACCCGACGGTCACGAAAGAGCGTGGAAATGCTGCTGGAAGTTGTGTCAGAGGCTGTACGACAACCGTGACGAGGTGGATGAGTCGTTTAATGTTCGCCAAAATCTAGACCTGTGCCGGGATTTCTGTCAGGCCCTTTTCGACATACGGCAACGGAAGGACGAGGTGGCGGACTCGGTGCTCCGGGTGAGCTTTGAGCTGAACAACCAGTCAGTCCACGTAGTCTTGATGCTTTTTAACTAGCCACCAACCTATCATTGCTAACAATCGCGTATCTAGTCTCTACAGCGCGCAAGATAACCGAGTCCTCCCAGAAGCCTTCCGGGAGCGGACGTTGGACTTCTACATCACGCTATGCCACCGACTAATGAAGCAGCGCGGGGAGCTAGGCGAGGAGACGGACTCGCTCCTCTCGGCGTGCTGGTCACTCGCCGAGATGCTGTTCAGCCTGCGACAGAGCAAGAGGGACGGAAGAGCGCCCGACGAAGAGCTCCTGGGCTCGGCGGTCCAGGCGTGCTGGGAGCTGTGCGACATCTTCCGGGAGGGGTGGACGCAGATCCGGCCGGACCGGGGCACGCCGCGGCCCAGCCAGACGAACTTCTTCTCGTACAGCCGGGAGCGGGAAGCCGGCGGCGGCGGCGGCGGCGGCGGGGAGCTGACAGACGGCCGAGAGAGCCGGGCGTCGACCCGGTCCAAGACCGGCAGCCTGAAGAACCACGCGGCGCAAGGAACCACCAGCAGCAGCGGCGGCAGCAAGTCGCGCAGCAAGCCGCCCCCGGTGCCGGAAACACCCGTGACCGAGTTCGAGGACACGCCCGTGTCGCCCGACAGCGAGTCCCCGCAGGTGCCCAACATCCTAGTGCTAGGAACGGACAGCAGCAACCGGAGCGGCGGGGGCGGCGGCGGGGGGCGGTGGTCGAGCAGCGCGTCGAACCTGTCGAGCTACTCGCAGAGCAGCCAGCGGACGTCGAGCACGGCCACGACGGCCACGACCAACGAGGACCCGAACATAACGCGGATCAAGGTGCTGATCCTCAAGGCGGCCATGAACGTGGGGTTCTCGCGGCAGCACACGACGCCGGACGGGCAGCAGCAGCACCACCACCACCACCACCACCACAACAACAACAGCGCGGCGTCGTCGCTGCAGTCGTTCGTGAAGACGCTTCCGACCGGCTCGTTCGGGTCGCTGCCCGCCCACGGCGCGCTGCTGCAGAGCTACAAGAACCTGGTGGTGGCGGACTCGTCGTTCCGGCAGGCGTCGGCGCTGCCGGCGCGCGGGAGGCGCGTGCTCGCCGCCGACCTGGCCAAGAGCGTCGCCTGGATGACGCTGCGGTCGGGCCAGTACGGGTTCCTGCGGGACCTGTTCCGCCTCGTCTTCGGCTTCCACGTCGAGGAGGCCGAGGCGAGGAAGAATGTCGCGATTGCGGTGTAAATCGGCCGCGACGACGACGACGACGAGTTGGGAAAAAAAAAAAAAAAAAAAAAAAAAAAAAAAAAAAAGGCCTCCCTGCTTCGACTCTATCTTTGCGTCGGATGGTAGGTATGGGTACAAGACCGGGCATGCCGCTGGTGGCANATCGAGAAGCCATGCTACAAGCGTGAGCCTTGAAGGGGGGGGGGGGGGGGGAAAAGGAAAGAAAAGAAAAGAAAAGGAGAAAAGAAATATTTAATGATACCAACCTATCTATCACACTTGACGTCTGGCTCACGCCTACGTGGAAATGAAAACGATCAAAATCTAATGATGACTTTTGCAAAAAGAAAAAGAGAAAAAAAAAATATTACAGATGATATCAAGGAAACGAGAGGGGATTCTATCTACAAACATATCTGCCTACCAACCCAACATACAACGAATTTCGCTCAACCATCTCACCAGCCTACCAGGACCATGATCACGGGTTATGGTAGCTTAGGAGGATATCCACCTATCTACTTGGAAGACAAGGGGGATTCTCCGTGGATATTCATTCATCTTATTTTAATGTCTTGTTACTACTACGTTACCATACTTCCTCTTTACGCCCTCGCTTTTTGAAAGATACCCCCCCCCCTTCCCCATTCATATTCTTTCCATTCTCGTCCCGTTTCTGGATGTTGACATGAATAACGATTACATGGCGCTTGGTTTGGGGGGCTTATTTCTCTTTTCTAAATAAGGGGCAAGCGAAGGGGGATCGGGACGACTTGGTTTGCAACTACCTAGGTATATTTGGTAGCTTGGCTGAGGGTAGATAGATCTTCTATATTCTCGGTGGCTTTGGGCTGATATTGGTATGACAGGAGTCGTGAAGCTAGCTACCTACATATTGTGCCAAAGTCAAGAGGCTCGTATGGTTTGGATGGACAAGAATTGACATTATATCCAACCTATTTCGTTGAGTCCAAGTCAACTCTAATACAAACCCCTGAATGCACCCTTAACTTGTACGCATGCCTGTTTATTTGAGGTTATACACCGTTGATAATACCTACCGATGGTCTTTCCGTACCACAACATATCAATGAGTTCAATTGTTAGTCCGATACAATCAGTTCAGTTCTAAAATCGGATCTAGGAGAGCATTCGTTGCTCGTCACGGGCATCAAGACAAGAGAGAATTAGAAAAAGCAGATTCGCATTTTCAGAGCTTCCGTATGGGAAGTGCATTAATACAACTGAGCAGGATCTTCTATGCCATAAAAGGAGGAGGGCAGATCGGTTTTCTCGATATTGTCCATATTCCTAATCAAACCACCCTCATCGTAAAATACCTAAGTATTCCGGTTGATCCGTTTCAGTGCAGATAGGCTCTTTTCCTTAGCATTTTTGTTCCTTTTTTTTACGCCGTTTCCGTCCATCACGACGCCTAATTCAGAGGTAGTAGAGGACGTCTAATTTGGACGTCAATGGATAGGAACTCTATTTGCCAGTACAACTAGCATCGCGGTCGTGAACGGTCGCAGGCGGAACGAGAGCGAATAGCTTATTTGTCCTTACGGGTACCAGCAGGGGGTAGAGTCTCGCCGTACTTCTCGCAGAGGTCGTGGTACTCGCGGGAGAGGCCGTCAGCCTGCTTCTTGAGGGTCTCGATGTCACGGTCGCGCTTCTCGATCTCGATCTTAAGACGGGCGATCTCGCCGGGCTTTCCGGCTTCGGCGAGCTTCTCCGACTCCTTGGTCTTGCGGTCGGTGCCCTCGTACTGCTTAACCTTCTCCTCGAGACGGAGGACATCAAGGATCATGATGTAGGTGCGGTTCAGGATGAGAGACAGGAATAGCGTGAATCCACACAGGTACATGTTGCGCTGGCTGTAGAACTTGCGGGCTTGCACCTCGAGACGCTCGTGGCCCATTACCGCTCTGTTATTTGAGTAGTCAGCATGACGTGCGTGGCTTATTTTCTTGTGATACCGAGGCATATAAAGCTTATTCATAGACGGAGGCGGGGATCGAAGGTCATAACGGGAGGAAACTTACGCGGTGCCCTTGCTCGAATCGGTAGCGCTGGCCAGCTCGAGTTGTACACGATAGACACGGTTGACGCTGTCGAGGAAGAGGATCAAGATGAACACGAAGGTAATCTTAAGCCAGTATTGTAACTTGGCGACGATGGGGTTCTCCGAGAGGAAACTGTTATTGGTCGGATATTGTTAGCTGAGAGCCTCAATTGTAGCTTCTCGGAGGTTGTCAGGTAGTTACGTACGTGAACATCTTTCGTCGGACGGTGAAAGGCATAGGGACGACGAGGAACATGAATAGTGACATCTCAGCCACGAGGAGAATGAAGACCTGATTGTCAATAATCAGTATGTCTGCCAGAGCCATGCTTGCAACAGTGTCGTCCAAAAGATTCTATCCGGAGGATACAGCTGCTGCAAGACGATGGAGGGCTGCGGGACATACAAGTGAGTAATAGAGAGTCATATTGACTGATGATGCAGCAGCTGCCCCGAATTGCTGCTAATTGTTGTTTCGGTCGTGGAAGTGTGGAAGTGTGGAAGTGTGTCGGGAGATGCAGATGCGGTTTTGGTGCAGCTGTGCCCGAAATGCGTTGTCAGGGAAGAATTAGCGAATATGGTTGTCGAGATTATGCAGGGTGAATAAACCTGGCGTATAACAGGACAAGAATTAGAAACCTGATGTTTCTTCTAAGGTGCAAAGAGAAAAAAAAAGCCTTGCTAGAATTTAAAAAAGGTTGCAGGTTGCTAAGTTGCTCAGGTAGAAAGGTGGCTTCTTTACGTCTCACGAAGCGTTGTTTCCCGGAGCTTGACCGCAGCTGTAATTGGTGGGGCTGTGAATTTTTAGGTACAATCACAGCGTAGAGAAGCTTGGAAGTCAACTACGTCAGTGCTCTATTTTCTTTGCAAGGGGTTAAAAATGACGTCGCAGTGACAATGCGGATCATTCGGTTCTAGCCCAGCTTATCTGAATACCTCCTAACTTTATTCAACGGAGCAAAGGTCGTCATACTCCATCTACTTTTACTAATAATTGTTTTGAGCTTCATTTTTGAATTAATTAATTAATTCTTAATAAGTAATCACCAAGAATTAGGAAAACATTCATCTTCTTTGGCACATGTTTATTCTACATAGTACCTTAAGTATCTACCTAGGTGCATTGCTGCCTGGTTATCTGATGCTGGCAAATGCAAACTGGCCTTTTACATTACAGCGTAAAGCCACGGCCGCGTGTACAGCAAATAAGTGAGTCACCCATCAAACACCCCAGTTGCGTACCTAAGTCAGATATTTTCTATATTGATGCATTTTCATATGAATGTACAGTGAATGCAAGTATTTGTGTTTTGTAGAACCATATCCACCACCTTATGTGAGTGTAAAACATGTGCAGAGCTAAGGATATTGGTTATCCCTCGGCCTCGATTTCATAGCTGTTGGACTTGTGCTTCGGCTGGAATTTGAAAGTCGGGTGAGCTGGGCCTAGGAACATCTCACTATCATGCTTGTTAGATCATACTCGGAGAAAAAGAATCAAATAGAATAAGACTTACCTAATCTTGATCCAGTCCTTGTAATTGTCACTGGCAAGAAGAGTCTCGAGTTCATTTCGTCCCCTATATCGCGGCGGTCGGTCGTTGAGGGTAGGAGGCAGGTGCTCCAAAATGCCAATAGGCACGTAGCGGTGCGTGAAGCTCAACCACTCCAACAAGAATCGTCTAGTGAAGCCTAGACCTAGCTCGTCGGAACCCCAAGCGTCTAGGCCATATCGGACAAACTTCTCGATGTATCCTAGTCGCTCCGTTGCCGACTTGTCAAGATACTGTCCCTTCTCGATCTCTTCGAAGATCCAGGGCTTAACCATGGCGCCTCGGGCGATCATGACAGTATCAACACCAGCGTTGTCGACATGGTCGAAGTAGTCCACATGCGAGTAACAATCTCCGTTACCGATGAAGTAGACTCTTTCGTCGGCAGTATTCGCCTGCGTGCTCTCGTCTGCCTCTGCAGCTGTGTCCGTCAGGTTATCCTTCTTGTCTTTATACGACTTGATTAGGGCAGCGCATTCGGCAATGTAGGACCAATTGGCGCTCTTCGTATATCGCTGTTGTCTGCTTCGTCCATGTAGTGTGATGGCAGCACATCCTGGTGCTCCTAGCCTATCTCGCGTGTCATGGCCACCAAAAGCAAGCCTCTCGATAAGCTTGTCTGCTGTTGCTCTATCATCTCGCACGCCTGTCCGCAGCTTAGCGGTGATGGGAACTTCTCCAGAAACGACATTCATGCCTCGGATCATCTTCTCCAGCTTGCTAGGCGTGTCAAGAAGGCCAGAACCGGCACCTGCCTTGTAGACTAGATCAATGGGACATCCGCAGTTCAAGTCGACAACTCGGAGATTGGGAAGGAATTTTGTCAGTGCTTCGGTTGCCTTCATCGCAACCCACGGTTGGTTGCCTGAGATCTGAACACCAAACTTGAGATCCTTTGCATTGTCGTATCCCTTCACGACTGTATCATCCTTGGGTGTGAATCGTGGGGATGCAAGTTCCGACTCGTGAGCCTTCATAAGCGCCCACTCGCCTTTCTGTCCCTGAACGAGCGGCATTCCCATGGCCATCTCTGAGTACGTGATCTGAGCTCCTAATTCGACGCATAGTCGTCGGAAAGGCAAGTTTCCTTGTGTCGTCAAAGGTGCTAGAACTGGTGTTTCCCTTCCGAAATAGATCTTCCTTTTCTCGGACGGCTTGAGCGGCGGATCCACGAATTGGGCTCTCAGTTCTTCCATTCCCTCGGCTTCTGCTCCCTTGTCTTCCTCCTTCTTCTTGTGGTGTATTTTTCTCGTGATATCCGTGTCCACTTCCAGCCATTTGATATAGGGATCAGACTTCTCAAAGTTAACCTTTCGTCGGGCCAAGTCCCACTTCGTATCAGTAGACACAACATTGACAACGCCAGGTCGTTGATCGGGATCTTCGTCAGTCTCCATAACATCGGAATCTGGAAGCAGTACAAGCTCCTTTCGACCATCCTCTCGCTCGACCTCCTTGGAATGACTCTTGGCAAACCGACATTTCCATCCGGATGTGCATCGACCATGGCTCTCGAAGACGGGACATTTGCCATCGAGAGTGTCCAAGTCCTCACGTCGACCTTCCTTGAGGTATTTACGTAGATCGTGACACATGTTACATCTCTCGCCAAACTTGCACTGCTTGGGTGAGAACTCGTTGGAATAGGTGACACTGTTACATAGGCGCAATGCATCTTCGAAGTGACCATAGCTGCGGTTCTGGTTTTGACCGCCTTGCTTCTTTCGGTTCTTGCCCTTCTTGCCATCGCCACGATCCCGAGGATCCGGCTTACCATTGACCGGGTCTTCTGTTGCAATTGAAGCTTCTGCCGCATCGTCATCTACAACCTTAGCTTGAACTTCGGAAGAGATGAGATATCTGAAAGGGATTGTTAGTATTGGAATGAGATTTCTAAAATAGGTTGGCTTTTTAACCCACTCAGCTTTGACGGGTGCAACACCTCGCATTCTGTCTCTTGATGGTGCCTGTCCATTTTGCTGTTTCGTCTCTTCATGATCAAGTTTCTGTCTCTTAGACGCGGGACCGTCAGCTTCAACGATATCTGATGAACCTGCAACCTTCGAGGTGCTGTCGACGGCATGCTTTAGGGATGCTTCCGGGTTTGACATGGTTGAAGGAGGATTGATATCCTCAACTGCATCACCTTGTGTCATTTGGAGAAATTATTCTAATAATGATAAAGTTGTTGCGAGATTCTGCGCGATGAAATTTAATTTTTTAAAAAGATATTTCAATCAACTTTGATCGAAAGTATTTTGCACTTTAGCGCACTTGCTACATGTACTGAGTTACGTATGTAGGTACCTGACGTTAATGGTAGAGCCCCGCGTTGGAATTTGATTGGTGATTGAAATGCCCCGCGACGGCTTAGAATTTAGCTTGTACCGAAGTACCTGCTGTTGTTCTAATTTAACTTGGTTCTTCACAACTTCACTTCTTCAATGTTCCTAATCCTTTTCTCAAGTGTAGATAGGATGTATGGGAATTAAAAGGGCCCAGGCCTTCGTAAAAGAGGTTAAGTCTGTGATATTGTCATTATTCCACCCTATTTTTCACTTCAATCTTAATTCTCAAGATACTTCTAGTATATAAGGACTTTTGAGAGACTGGATCTAGGAGCCAAGGATAAGCGGAAGAATAATATTCGTACGGCAATATCTACCCTCGCAGCCCTCGGTCAGCTTATATTTATGTAGTTCAATATGGATACTGCCTATCGGATGAGGATTCTCACCAGTCGACAATCTAAGCTACATAGAGAGCTGACCTGCATGCTTTCTTACGTACTCCCAGCATCAGAGCCTCCGGCAGCATACCCGAAGACTTAACCCACACAATCCCAATAGGATCAAATTCCAGCAAGTCAGATGACATGGGCTGGATGTGGTCTGTCAATAATAGTACTAAAATCTCGTGCTATAGAATATTGATTGGGTTGTACTATGCAGTCATGCGGCGCAGCTTCTTGACAGCTTCAGCTAAGTTTCTTATTATTGATAGCAAGTTACCCGGAGCCAGGTCTGGTCATGTTTTGTCACGATCAGAATATTGCCCGTAGGATTGCGTCTGCATATGGTATGGAATTGTGAATTCATTGATCTGGATTCTACATGTAGATATCCTTACTCTTTAATGAAGAATATGAAGAGGATATGAATAAGAAGGATTGAGCTTCAATATAAACTGAAAATTAAAGATAAAATAAAGACAAAGAGCGGCATATTCCGCACATAAAATAAGTCACCGCCTCGTAGGATTCCATGATAGTCCCCAATAAAGATTCTCGTCAGGTCTGTGTGTAAACCAGGTATGAATGTGTACCTTATTTCGAATCAACTATTAAACTCAAGCATCGTAGCTGCGTATGTGCCATAGCACGCACGCTACTAATGCTACTAATTAATGCTAATTGCTGGCAGCAAATCGCTGACATAACAACGCATGCATATAGGTATTATAGGCCCTTTTATAGGGCACCCAGGCTAAGGCGGGGAAGATGCGGGATTGGTTGGAAGCAAATGATTCGTTTGTGAAAAGTTACCCTACGTTGACAACTGCACTTTCCACTCTTTTTCCCTGCTTCACCTCTCTTTCTAGAAAAGTGCCCAATTTCATGCAGGGGCTTGGATGAAGCGAGCGAGACCCGCGTGGTCTAAGGGTGTCAACTTCCTTTGGGTACAATTTTGAACCTTGACCTTTTTTCAGAGTTGCATTAGAGAACCATTTTTTTTAATCTTTGCTGTCATCATCCATCATTCATCTTGGGTTGAATATCTAATTACCACTCAATATCATACATTACAATTACACTGGATATCTATTCCATCAATACCAACAATATCATTCTATCTTTCAAATTTTTGTTTATATTCGCAAGAAACGAGCATTTAACCATACAAGCATACAAGCATACAAACATACAAACATCATTACAACAGAATCCTCCTTTTTTTTTTTTTTTTTAGACCCGGAGTCTAGGCTTGTACTAGCTTCTCGACCCATGTCCTCACGTTACGATCCGTAATTCTCCATGCCCCTGCGCGAATCGGTCATTGATTTCGAAGATAGCATTGAAGTTAGAAGGCTAGTTCCGGCAATTGAACGTGTGACATTTGACAGGTCACAATTACAGAAACGAGAAAGGAAAAAAGAGAGGGACCATGTGCTTCGAGCTTAGGACGATACGTATACGTTGACAAAATCATGGCCGACAATCCACGATCACCTACTGCGAATAGCACGAAATCGAGGACCATCCGGTCTCAAAGGATCGCGCCGACCGATGGCATACCTACGAGTGAGCGCAACGAGGCTTTGGACCGAGTCCCTCCCCCTCCCGTTCGAAGTCATACTCCCGGTCATCTCGCGACTAAAAGCCAAGGTGGTTCTGCAAATAGACGCAAGACGTCTGAACCATCTATACGATCGCGATCACAATCCGTAGCCTCCAAATCCGTGTATGCCACGCCGCCGCCTCAATCGAACCCTACTCCCATTCCTACACTCACCCTTCGACGTCATGGAGACTATAACAACAACAGCAACGGCAACGGCAACAGCAACAGCAACAGCAACAGCAACAGCAACAGCAACAGCAACAGCAACAATTCATCTGATCCGCAGGCCGGATCCTCTACTAACCTAGATGCTGACGCGCGCCGGCCAACAGCTATGCGCTCAACATCGGCCATAGCGGGTCGAGCGACAACCACAAGCTCTACGGGCACGTCAGGCTCATCTCGCAAATCATCAGCACCCCCACGGCCTAGGGGTCCTCACGTCCCTTTCCCACCTCTTCAGGACCCCAAAACGGCAGCCGATGTGCCGGCTGCGCCCTCATCAGGCATGTACTGGTCGCGAGCGCTGGTATCGGGGGCTCCGCATACGCCTCTTCGCGCGCACACAACGACGCTGGTGGGAAGCAATGTGTATGTATTCGGAGGATGCGACTCGCGCGCCTGTTTCAACGAATTGTACGTTTTGGACGCAGATTCATTCCACTGGAGTAGCCCCCATGTGTCAGGCGATATACCCGTGCCACTACGCGCCATGACATGCACCGCCGTCGGCAAGAAACTCGTGGTCTTTGGTGGTGGTGACGGGCCAGCCTACTACAATGACGTGTACGTATTGGATACAGTCAACTTCCGATGGCACCGGCCACGAATCGTGGGGGACCGAGCACCGAGCGCGCGACGGGCGCATACCGCATGTCTTTACAAGAACGGCATATACATGTTTGGTGGCGGGGACGGCGTTCGCGCTCTCAATGATATATGGCGATTGGACGTGACGGACACGCAGAAGATGAGCTGGAAATTGGTATCGGGGCCTTCGACGCCGTCCTCGAGCTCGACGAATGGTGGCACTCCGGTCCAAGATGTGACTCGGCCAAAGGCAAGGGGTTACCACACAGCCAATATGGTGGGCAGCAAATTGATCATATACGGAGGCTCAGACGGCGGCGAGTGCTTCAACGATGTGTGGGTGTACGACGTAGAGCTGCACACGTGGAAAGCAGTACATATACCTGTGACTTTCCGGAGGCTGTCGCACACCTCAACGATAGTGGGCTCTTACCTCTTCGTGGTTGGGGGTCACGACGGAAACGAGTACTCGAACGACGTGCTACTACTTAACTTGGTAACGATGACCTGGGACAAGAGGAGGGTGTATGGTCTGCCTCCCAGTGGCCGGGGCTACCACGGCACCGTACTTCACGATAGCCGGCTTATCGTCATCGGCGGCTTCGACGGCAGTGAGGTGTTTAGCGATGTCTGGGTCCTCGATTTGGCTGTGCATGCGTACTACTCGCAGATCAGCCATTTCACTATCGAAGTCTAGACTATCTGCCTGCCTAGAACTTTCTGTCATTGGTTAGGAGGAATTTACTCATCCCCTTTTTTACAAATCTAGGTACATTTGGAGCTAGCCATCTATCCACATAACTACCTAACCCATCTAACTGTACAGATTTACGTCTTCTTGTTGTATAGAGCGAGACTGGAGGTTCATCTTGCTTTTTTAGCGTGCCGTCGTTCTCATCGGAAGGCTCTCGGAGGGCGAACACAAAAGGAGTAGATATACAGGAAGGAAGGAAGGAAGGGAGGTTCGATGCCTTAGGTGCCTATGGCATTTCTTTATTGTCTCGAACTGTCAGGTCACAGGATGACGAACGCCGTACTGGATGGACGGATGGGATGGAACTTTAGAAGTAATGTGATTTTTTTGGTCTACGTATGTTGTAGTAATATTAAAATAAAAAGACATGATGCGTCGTCGTCTATCATCATGGCATTCATTGCCTACCGCCTTCTACCGCCGTTCCCCGAACCGCCTGCCGTATCCAAAAAAAAAAAAATAATAATAAAGCTTTTCATCCTATCGGTTTACCGTCCCTCGCATTGCTTGGAAATTGGAGCAATACGGAGTAGGCCGTATAGTCCATCGAAAGAGTTGTGCAATATATAGAAAGAATCCCGCCGATGCTTGCTTTTGGTATTTTGGTTTGTACACGAAAGAGGAAGAAGTTAGGAGTAGAGAAGAAAAACCACCAAACCCGGCCGCGACAAATGCCCCCCCTCAAACTCCGGTACAATGATTCTTAGACGAGGTAAGAAATATATGCAAGTATAAAACAGGACCTTTTCACGTCCTCATCACTTCATCCCACCTCTGATGACTTTCTCTCCCAACGAGTCGCATGTTCAATTTATTGCGAGTTCTTCTGCTGCTGCTGCTGCTTCTGGGAGGCGATCCTCCGCTCCTCGGCAGCAACCATATCCTTCCACAGATCCTGGCCCTCGTACTCCTCCTTGTGGACGCGCTTCTCGATCAGGTGCTTGTGCTCGGGGTCGTTGGGATCGAGGACCTTAACGGTCTCCCAGCGACCAGACCCAGTCTTCGCGTCGGCGGTCTCGAACACGGCGCTGGCCACCAGCACGGCCAGCGTCAGGCCCTGGGCGTACACGCGGGCCTGGACGAGCTTCTGGCTGGTGGAGAGGTACCTGTTCCGGCCGACAATACCCAGGGCGATGCCCATGGCGGCGACCCAGGACGCGAACACGATGCTGTAGCGGTTCTCGCGGCCCCAGGCGGCGAAGCGGTCCCGGCCGGACTCCTGCTGGCGGATCAGCTCCTGGGTGCGCTGGGCCTCGTCGACGTAGAAGTTCATCGGGTTGTTGCGCCGGTGGAACTCGTTGCTGTACCGCTCCGCGTTGACGATGGCGCCGAACGTGCCCGTCGACGTCACCAGGAAGGCGCGGAACGGAAGCGTCAGCGCGCGGAAGGCCGGGTACCGCCGCGACGAGAACATGACGCCCGCGATCCCGGCGGCTACGCCTAGCGACCCGCCGATGAACCCGCCCTTTAGGACTTGGTTGTAGTGGGCTTGCTCCTCTTCTTTGGACACGATCTTCATGGTTGCGGTTGCGGTTGCGGTTGCGGGTGCGGCGATGTGATCGCTTGCTTGTCTAGGTGGGGGTGGTTTGTGATGGTGGGTGGGGATTGAGAGCTATTTAGCGGCTCGATTGACCTTGCGATAATGTTCCGATCGTCTGTCGTCTATTGCGTAGGTAGGTAGGTATGATATGATATTCGAGGTTCGTGAGGGATTTTGAAAGCTGGTGGATTGAGTCTTCAATTGCGCACGTGGTCGAAAAATGGCGATGTGATTATGAGATGACTGTATCTCGGGTAATACCTGGTACTCAATTGGTTGGATCGCAATTGTTGTTCGAGGCTGAATTGCTACTATAATAGCAGATGTTGAAGTGGGGAGGTATGTATTGTATTGTATTGTATTCTCTCTCTCCCAGGTTACCACAAAGAAATATATATGTAATATCGAATCTAATGAAGAACGCGAACTAATAGTCAAAAATTGCGAATTAGGGGGTTTGAATTTCTCGGGATTTCAAGGCATTCGGTCGTCCTTAGTAAACTAACATAGAAAGAGAGAGAAAAAATAAACCAGTCACCACGTCAAGTTGACGATGTCTTGCGCATGGAGAAAGTCGGGAAAAAAATTACATGATGTAATCCACCCAAAATTCCTTGGTGGCACGTTCCAGCGCTCGTCTGGTACGATTCAACGCAGCTGGTCAGTCAGAGCAAAGCCCGAACTATCCCCGCATTCGTGGCTAATTCTTGTGGCTTTCTTCGGCATCTTGACTCTCAAGCCACACCTAAGCTCCATGAGGTCAAGTCAGCAACGAGTTAGCCTCCGCTCCTCGCCGTTTGCTCGCTGTTGCACATATGATTTTTCGGGCTTTGGTAGGCGCATTATTCAGTTGCCTTTAAATAATTAGTAGCCCGACTCGGCGTCTTCCGCCCACCAAAAACCTGCTGTATTCCGAGTCACCACAGAAGGCGAAGAATTAAAAAAACTACTAAAAACCGAGACCATGGCCTTGGACAAAGGATCAACAACCATTGGATGTCGGTGTTGCGGCAAATCGTTCTTTGGAAATACTTAATATGGTAAGTACGGTACTCGGAGGTTCGATCGGCAATGGCTTTCAGATTTATTTTTGACAAGCAAAGAAGAACGGTCGCATGGAACTCCAATGGAATTAACCGAACCTGAATCAGCTCTGTCTAATTCGTAGTCTGCTAGTTTGGTTCTATAAGATCTCGACGGCAATGATTCGATATCACATTTTCAACTTTCAGCTGAGGTCGTACACAGCCATATTTCTACTTTCGAAAGAAAACAATGGACACACGCAGTAGATATTTGCGGAAATCCATCCGTGCGAGATCCGGATGCGAGAAGCGGGATACCGGGTCAATCATCGGAGCTTACGCTCCAGCCATGAATTTGCTTGGTGATGACACAGTGGCATCACGTGCGGCGATCTTCTTAGTATCTCCAGTCAGCTCCGAGTCCGCGTCCAATCCGCATGTGTATACGTCTTGGCTCAGCCAGGGCTCCAGTGCTTTACTCTGCGCGGGAGGGGCGCCAAAGAATGTCGCCGCCGCATGTTTCATGGATCACCAACTCGCCTACGGCGGTGGGTCTGGCAGGTCTGCAGGTCTGGTAAGGCTCGGTTAGACCTGACACAAGAAGTAATGAAGCCAAGGCTAACACGTTCTGGAAGCCTTCCGAGAGAGATGATGTGCATTCTGTTGGTTAACACTTATGTGTATTCCATGCGTAATAGATACCTAATTCTGCCTCCCTTCACCCTGCATATTCATCTATTCCATGCCAATACTTACCTTAACGAATACCGACCGAAGGACGCACAGGCACGTGGGTGACTCTAACCTGCATATTAACAGGATCTTTAAGATCTATTAATCACCAGGAACAGGGCCCTCTCCGGTTCTCCTTCAGGAAAGAACTAATACATAGTACATATCTATATCCCACCTATGATAAGTGGGCAATGGGAATTAGTACTTGGCCCGCGAACAGATGATCGAAGGATCCAACGTGACGGACAAGATGGGGCTGCTTCAGGACGATCGATCATAATTTCCCAAGTGAACCGCCGTCGCGGTATTCGTCGGCACCAATCCGACGGGTATCCGCCCGAGGCGACCGAAAGTGGCTCTCGCTGCTGTCTTGCCGCGGTTTAGAAATCATGTCTAACCTTTGAGCCTGGGAATAGTACTACTACATAGTAAACTGTTCGCACCGGCACTTCGACGGCACCTTATGTAATAGATTATCCTTAGTCGCGAGACCGTCTTTGTTGCGCGGCGGCATCGACGTATATTCTGCGCAAGTTATTTTGTCAGGGCACACGATACCAGCGCTCCCATTCGTCTCTAACTCAACAATAGTCTGCGGGATGGTATTCTTTAGCGTGCTTGGTGGAGTCGCCGAGAGGCGCTGGGGCTGTCTAGAACAAGCGATAGGCGGCGATGGGAAAGGTCACGATGGATTGGAATTCAAGAATCGAGATTGCCTGGTGGACTTGGCTTTCTTGGACCCGTTTAGTCCACCAAGTTGCATATCTGTCTGCATGTGTGAGGCTTTTGCCGGGGCTGGCGTCGAGCCAGGGGGGCAGGGGGGAAAGTTAGCGCATCCTCCTCCCCTGCAGGGACTCAAGGATGTTGAAGAGAGTGGGGGAGATGATTGCTTCTTGCGGAATCTTAATTCAGGGTCCAAGTTACACTAGCGCACATCATTAAGAGAACCAATCTCTGCCAATGAGATTTCGACTTTATCGTCAAGTCGTGTGCGAGTGTGCGAGTGTGCCTCGACTGCTTGAGTAACCATCCATCGGCGCCGCGATGCCGCACCGCATCCAGGGGAGAGGATCGGCGAGTGAGAAACACTCGACCACACTGTTGATTGGACACGGCACTTCCATCTCCTTTTAACGTGGCTGTCAAAAAGCGGTGAACATTCCGATGAGGCGTCATCCTAATTATTTCTCTGCCGTACGCACGTACCGTCGCAGTAGGCAGAATGGTGACCTCACTTGGTAAGGAACTGTGACTCTGGTCTGAGGACGTTGTTTATGGCTGAGGTCAGATTGTTATTTAATTAGAAAATATCTAGAAGTTCGCAAACCATCCTTGGCGTTACACGATGAAGAAATGCTCCGAACCGAGCGCAAGGTCCGCACGCAGGGTACGTACGGACGCGTTTCTAAAAAAGCAATTCTTTCCGCGGAGTTGAGACGAACACCAAACGTATAGTCGCATGTGTTAAGGAAGTTTCCGAACAAGTGGGATTATAGACGATTGAGGACGAGATCATCAATAGACATCGTCGACCTACCCGTTTAAGCCCTCAATCTCGTCATAAATGCGGAACTTCGTCCCATTTTCCGCGGGGTTGGGCAGAATGCGTACTATGTATCTACAGAAATCTTGGAAAATCATATCAACTCTAATCGATCATCATAAGTCTAGATCGATATGCTCGCGCAATCTAAACGGACCGCTTCTCTCGTACATTAGGTACTGTAAGCTGATCATTAGGTACTGCTGGCAAGGTGGAAATAAAGTCGCAACGTAATGTCGCACGTAAGGCTTACGACGATGGGAGAATATGGGGTTGAGCAGCATAGATTTCTTGCATGTGCGAGTATCCCGGATTTGCATGGACTCGAAGCCAAACTATCTGACTTGTCTAGAGAGCTAATGCAAGTGAACACTTCCATCCATACGAAGTAGGCATTTTAATATAGAAGTAAGCCTAACGTTATTATTACATGTCAACTACATGTTCTCATATGCCACTCTCAGGGGCCATCCATACCTGCAGAAGAGTGCAGAGGGATGCATGTCACATGTGCAAAAATAGGCAGTTTGTTTCGATTCGCCTAGAATAAAGCAAGCAAATAAAAAATTCCCGAGGACAAAGAGTCGGTACCTTTTTTTTTTTTTTTAATTACTGTTCAGCTCGGCGTCGCAAGGCTTCGGGAGAGGCTTCGGGAGATAGAAAGTAACGCAACCTGGAAGAGAGCTGAGGTTCAAAAGGCAAAAGGCAAAAGGACCTAAAAAGGCGAAACAAGGGGCGACTCCACGACCAGCCCTTGACAAGCATTGCATTTTAAACGTTGCCTGCCTCATTAGGCAATGGGCAATTATGCCTCGAGACCGATTGTTTGCAGTTTGCGGTTTGCACGGAGCAGCAGCACGGACGAACAGCGAGCTCAACTGCTCGACAAGGTCACTGCTCAAAATAAAAGGGAACCACTTACAGGCTATCGATTACTGGCCCGAGCAAGGTTGTTTGCAACTGGAGTTACGTCCGCTCGTGCAACTAGCCGAGAGTCCAATAAGAAGAGCCGGTGAGCCGAGTACGGCTTCGGCAGGCTTACTCGGGTTTCGAGTGGCTAGTAGGTATTATTTTAATAGGCTACAGTAGGTATTTAGAAAGAAACATCCATCAAATGTGTTGAGACGCGCACCAACGGGAGGCCAAGCTTCAACTCCCCTCGGCTTACGGGGATTTTATGTACTACCTATTATATTGGAGCCATCCATCGCAAATCAAAGACGTATCGGGGATTGGTGATTCGCGCATGGGAAAAGTGGTGGCGCCAGAGAGGCTCTGATTTGATCCTTTAAGTGGCGTCAGGATAATAGGAGGTTAGTAGGTAGTCGATAGACACATGTGATTGCAATTCCACGGGATGCCGGGTACATATGAGTCAGGGTAATATCTGGCGAATGAGACGTTATCGCCGTCGTCCGGCATCTTTTGCTTTCCCCGGACACACAGACAGACACAAGAATCACGACTTGCAGCTGATAAGACGGGAGAGACAGGCAGACATCCATTTCATCAAGACTAGAAACATAAGCCCCGATCGCGTTGGGTCAGCCTAGCGCGAATATGTAGGTAGGTAGGTATGTATGTACTGCGGCATGATATGCATGCTGCGGTGACGCACGAGTAATAGATAGTTGGAATTGCTATCCTGCCACCGCTTAGAGAAGAGTAAAAGTTGTTGACGGCCGCATGGCGTGGCAAGTCATTGCGTGAGAATGAGCTTATCCAATTCCGTCTTGAATAGCGAGTCATGCACGTATACTGCCCGTCATCTTGCCCAGCTTTCTGCTTACCACTCTTCTTCTAGCTGGATGCTTCTTCGTATAAACCATTAATTATTGTCAAGTTACCTCGTTAAGATGACATGGGTGACACCCAAGGCTAGGTAGCCTTGTCTAGGTCAAACTTATTTGTTCCTTGAGATAATCATAATAGCTACTAGTACGAACACCAGCCAGGCTGCCAGGCTACCTTGGCATTGGGGAATATTAGATAGGTAGATATTAGTATTATCATGTTTTTTGCATCCTATTAGCCCGCTAATATGCACCGTCTCATGAACTATGACGCACAGACATGACATCAAGTTCACTCATTCACGAGGAAAAGAAGGATGTCGTGCAGAGAGGTTTTATTTAGTGACAGTAGCATCAGGATTCTCCAGAGTTTTGAATCTAAGATCAACATACATTGAAATTCCAAACATGAGACGACACTAAAGATACCGATGGGCAAGTTCGTGGAGAAGGAAAGTCAGATTTATCATTTGGCGAATGAGAACTTGTTGGAGGCCATCCCCAGTCAGACGAACCCTGTCGGTTTCCAATTCCCTGTCTGCCTGTCTCCCTAACTCCGTAACAGAACTTGCCGTGGGGTGTAACCTTGTCAACTTTGAGCCATGCTGCCATGTGAGTTTCACACCATCTCTTCCTACGATTTAAAATGATAATAAGAATTAAATAAACACGATGTCTAGCCTCTCAGCGCATAAGTATCATCGTCATATTTCTTATTGGGCAATGGGTTCACTCGGTAGAAATAGTCGTTTGTTTCTATCTCTTGAGGCTGGCTTGAGCACTAGAAAGCCTGAATGAACCTTCAACAACCCTGTAGTTTTGTTGGGAATCCATCACCGGTCCTCTTGGGTTGATCAAATTGGCAGCGTGTTCCTAGTCTGGCTTCGACGATGGAGATTATCGTCACTGATCAGCAAACCTACTTGCTCTGGGCATTCGACGGTCGGCTCCGCCTACAACTTACCTTCTTTGCTACGTACAGTATTGTTCCTTGCTTCTCTTCTTACAGTTACACGACAACATTCCCATACGTTACAATGGATCCATCTGTGTAGTCCACATATATAGAGTACCTAAGATGGTGTATATAGATAGATTGACTAAAGTTAGGAGATTGCCGTCAGATTAAGCAGAGTGGGAATGGGTGGTTCGGTGATAAAAATCACAAACACATGTGTGTGTAACTACCTAGACTGGTGGTGGTGGTGGTGGTGGTGGTGGTCCTATCCCGCGTGCCTAAAATGTAATAGACTTGTTAAATCCCAGATCGATATTGTGACCTAGTCTAGCAGTTCTAGTTGGTAGGTAGCTTCATTACCTACATGAATATCCACTACTCGATCCATGCATTATCATCGTCGTTGTGATTGTTGTATTAATATACCATATCCCACGTTTCTGCTCCCGTATAATGTGCATCTCTTATATGTCATGTTAAACACGCCGACATAATGCGCTCCTCTTAAAGCAACGCCCCCGACTGTCCCGAATATCGACATCCCGTCTTAGACCTCCCACTATTACCGCTAGATTGCCCTCTCAGGATTATTAGTTCATCATAATTACAATCCTTCATCCCACCAGATGCCGTGCAACCTCTTGCGGTAGTACCTATCAGATGCTGCACGACCTGACTAAGTTGAACAATACGGAATACCAAAAAGGCGCGAACGACGGTGACCTTTTCCTCCCAGTCGCAATCCCGGATTGTTTTCTGTTTTCCGTCATCACTTCCGAACCTAGCTTCGCAAGCCCCGGACGAGCTACATAGACGGAACAGGCTACTTGCAAAGCTACCGCATGGAAAGCGTGGGCTGGATGCAGCTTTAAGTTGTAGCTAGTGTCGTCTGATAATAAGCTGGCAACGCGCAGCCGCGAAACTTGACACGAGCAAGCGAAGCAAAGGAAAGGAAAGGAAAGAGGCGAAACTTTGGCTAACTTACGTCTATCCCGGTCTGAGTAATTCGTTTGGCCGTTTTATTTTTATTTTTATTTTTTGCCTTTTTACCTTTTTGCCTCTCGTGGCATCTTGCATCTTTGGTGGTATTACCAACGGCTCGGTCGAGTCTCGTGCTTTGCTTCCGTGTGGTTCCATTTATCTGCCTACTGCCTACCTAATCTACCTACCTACATTACATTATCCATCTTTCTAAGGTATCTACATATCTACTGTATACCTCAGGTCGTGGAGTCTTCCCCCGCCAACTTATTTTATCATTCTTGATATTTCGTACGGCCACTACCCACTGCATCATCCCATACACTGTGTTGTAGGGTGTTTGGTTGCAACAGATTGGATCCTCCATTCTTAAGTCACCACCATCCCGGCGTCAATCTGGATCGGCATTCGACAGAAATACAAAAAAGACACCCTCCTTCGTTCGCATTAAGCTTACATACATTTGCATACATTCACGTACATACACACATACACACATACACATACATCCGGTTGCAAGTGGTGCATCCGACTTTGGACGCTTCCTACGATACGACTCTCAAACTGCAGTCATAATCCTGTAAGTGCTCAACCTAACTCATCATCTTATGTATGCACCTTAGTCAAGGACGAACGGGAAGAACAAAGCGCGTCTTTGGATTCGTCCATCCGGTCTTTCCCCCATTCTTCTGCGCCTTGATGTCGTTTCCTGTCTCGATCCCGAATCAGTTTCGGTTACGACATGGAGTTGACCTCTTATTCGGGCTTAACGAACACTTACATTTCGTTATATTTCATTTTAGTCTTATTCTTATTATCTATTTTCTACGTTTACGAATTCACTAACTCTATTCAGACGAAAATTCAATCTGACTTGGAATCCTTCTTAATATTCAATTAACATTGAATTCCTCTTATTCAATCTTAGGGACTCGAGAGGTACATAACTACATCCACATCCACATCCACATCCATCAGGTACATACAGTACGAAATCACGGGCGACATCGAATATCTGCAACCACGAAACAAAGCACCAGCAGCTAAGGTGGTACTTGCGACCCGTTTGCGCATCCAAGCTTTAGCGGGACTGTAGGGAAGTTAGGAACCTAGTTACAGGGAATAGGGTACTTCACTACCTTGAGCAAGGACCAAGAACAGCCCCAAGCCTCAAGGACCAGGGACGCCAAACAGGGTGGTTCAAGGGTTCGGACTCCACCATAAATCGGCTGGCAATCGCGCCCACCAGTTGTCCACCAGGCAAAAAAAGGTACCTAACCAACTACCTAACAAAACCAATCATAATCATGAAGGGGGGCGCCCTGGGCCGATGGCTAACAGGTACGACACGTACCCCATCCCCAGCAACTAATGACACCGAGAATCCGTTTAGCAGCCGCAGCAGCGCCGAAAATAATAATAATAATCCAAATCATAATATTTCTGGTGCTGCTGCTACTTCTGCATCTGCTTCTGGTTCAGGTTCTGCATTTGGCTCTGGATCTGACTTCGCCGCTGCCGCAACTCCTACACCAACTTCTTCTCATTCCTTGACCTCACCTTCCCCTTCACCACAACCTCAGACCCCGGACGACCAATTTCATTTTACCGGTCGCAATAATTATTTTGATTCCGCATCCACCGGCGCATCTGCATTCGCATCGGCTACCAGTACTACTACTACTACCACCAAGTCCACCTCCGCGACCCCATCCGCATTCGCATCTAGCGCACCATTTCGCCCCTCACCTACCACCACCACCACCACTACTACTACCACCAATTCTAATACCAATAATACCAATTACACCAATACCACCAACGATACTTGGAACACGACCAAACCAATAGACATAACCGCATCTGGGAACATTCCAAGGATTCGCACTTCCAATTCCGTGTCGCCTCCTCCTGGTCAGCCCAATCCCATCGAAGCCGATTTTCTTCAGCTTAATAAATACGGCGACCTCGAACTTGACCTCGACCTCGACCCGGATACTGCTGGACTCGACACCGATATCGACATGACGACTGGCCCTGCGCTCGACTCGGCCGCCGGTCGCAGTCGCCAGGACTCCTTCGTGAGCGCCGGGCCAAAGCCTATCTCTATGATCAATCCCAATCGCGAACAGGCTAATCGCGGTAGACGGGAGAGTTTGGCCGGCAGTCTTATGAATGGCATGAGCTGGGGTGGTGTATCCGTTGGTAGCTTCATTAGAGATGAGTAAGTCCAAGTCGCATACTTATTTATTATTTTTATTTCCTTGTCCTCCTAATCCCGCTTTACCTTTTGTACCTCTGTTGGTCGTCGAGGCTTGTGCTGCCTGTCGTTACGCAGCGCTTCCCGTTTTACCCGGCAGACCCTTCTTTTATTTTATTTTATTTTATTTTGTTATTTATTTATCGCCTTCTATTTTTAAAGACGGTGCCGTCTGTTTGTTTCGGCATGTGAAATCCTCCGATGGTCGGGTTAAACTAACCATGTCGCAACGAATATAGTCTCGCTATGACTGGCACGTCACCGTACACCGGTGCGCATCAGTCGCCCTCATTCCACTCCAACTCGTATATTCCCAAGATGGAGGCAGAGTATCTGCGCAACTTCGTATGTTGCGATCTGAAATTGGATACGATGCACGACCTCCTCCGCCACTACGAGACCGTTCACACGGGCCAGAACGCCCAGCCCAATCGCAACGGAACCGGTGTGCAGATGCCGCATAGATTGTCGGTTAGCAGCCGCCCTTCGATGTCGATAGGAAATGGGCGACAGGATTCGCAAGGTTTCCAGAGCCAGGTGCAGTTGGGATTCGGTCAACAGAATAGAACGCTGGGCAATAATCTCAACTCTGGTTTGGGCTTTGGCGGGTTGCAGATGGGACGACAATCGTCGCAAACCATGGACTCGAACGCTCAGAAGCGATCCCAGCAGCTGAATCGAATGCAGTCGAACGACGAGCTGGACGCGGTCGGCGACATGGAGATGGACGACGCCGTTGGAATGATGGAGATGGACGATAACCAACGAACTATCCAGCAGACTAGACAGATGTTTGGACAGCAACAGAGACCTCAGCTGCAATTGAGCACGCCAGGCTTGCAGCACCAGGCCCTCCGAGGATCGCAGCCCTCGACGCCCGGCTCGTCCACCTTCAACTTCCAGAACAACCCTACCGTCTCGTCGGTTAACACTCCAACCCTAACTACGCAGCAGGCCGCATTAGGACAACAGATGAGTGGTAGCAAGGATGGGATGGAGATGGACTTCTCTGCATTGAGCAACTTGAATCTCAACAACATGAGTGGATTCGATGCCTCGAACCTTTCCGAGTTCTTCATCGACGACCCTGCCAAGCGTCTCTATAGCCCGAACGGGGGTCCGGCAAGCCAAAGAGCACTGCAGCAGCAGATGGCTCAATTCGGTCTGGATGCAAGCCAATTTGCAAACATCACGGATCCGACCCATCTGGCAGCATTGCAACGTGCCATTGCAAACCCGGGATCTCTCGTAATTCCACCCGAAGAGGATAAACCGTACAAGTGTCCCGTGATTGGATGTGAGAAAGCTTACAAGAACCAGAACGGCTTGAAGTGAGTTGGTTTAAGTTTTGTTTCTTCCCCTCCCCGTCTCCGAATTGATTTTGCCGACCCTTATCTTAACACGTCGCTAAACTGATTATGCAGGTACCACAAACAGCATGGACACCAGAACCAGCAGCTCCATGAGAATGGAGACGGGTCTTTCTCCATTGTAAATCCAGAGACATCTGCACCCTACCCCGGCGAGACTGGGATGGAGAAGGAGAAACCCCACAAGTGCGAATACTGCCACAAGCGGTATAAGAACCTCAATGGCCTGAAATACGTATGTTCTTCCCACAACCCCTCGTTTATAACCTTGGAACGTGGAGACTGACAAGCATGCAACAACAGCACAAGCAGCACTCCTCGGCTTGCGAGATCCAGGCTCAAGCTGCCAACATACGAGCCAATCTTGCCAACAACCAGATGTCTTTCAACATGGGTAACGGCATGGGCAACATGAGCCACGGACTGCCCGGAATCGGCGAAGAGATGCAGTTATAGAACAACCCGCCATCTCAACATCAGAGTTCCTATTTCCCCCCCGCCTTCGACTTGTCCGAAGACGTGGCAGGCATCGACCTTGATGCAGAACGCAATATCCAACCTCCTGGCAATTTGCCCACCTGGCATTAAGTCCAACCTTCTACATCTACTTCCACGATCACCTCATTAATCGGCATAGATGTGTTCATATAGACTGGATACCCCTCCCGTTATTTCTCCGCGGCGATTGTACATAGCCCCGGTTTCATCTCCTGGTTTCGGAAAAGTTTGTCCTTTATGGCATCTTGGTGGCGTTTCTGTGCATCCCTTGCATGAGGCGTCCATTCGAGATATACCCCCGATAGACTTCTACTACAGGCACCATTGTTTTTCTGCCTTATTTCCTACGTTTCTTCCTACTTTTAACGACATTGAGGTTTGATGTTCTCCTCGACAACAACGTTTCGACGACCATGTGTTTCACAACCTAATCAACATCGCGTTCCCACCATTGATTCAAAAGCAATCTCGTATCGAGATACTTACGATCTGATCATGGATAGCAATCACGAGCAAAAACGAGCAACGATGATTTACGCGTTCGAGCCTACGACACATGGACAATACGGCGGTCGCCAGACACGCTTAATAGCACCGCCCATAACCCCCCTCCGCACCTTGATTCCGATTTTCTATTCTTTTTCATTTCGTCATTATGGGTTTTTCGTTTTTGCTAAGAAAAAATAAGAGAGACGCTCGTTCCGAGAAGAATGACATGCCTCACGGCTGATGGAAACGCGAATGCCCCCTTTTTCTTTTGCCCAGAATTTTTTATCTCTTATTATTGCTTTCCTTTTCCTTATCCGGCATTTTCGCGACGAACTCAGGGTTTAGCAGGGCGTTCTTCTAGGTCTTCGGCATGAATAAGGGTCACCAAAAAGATCAAAAGGGAAGACAAAAAAAGAAGGAAAAGTGAAAGCAAAAAGAGAGGGACAATGGAAGACGGGGTATTATGATACGGAAAAGAAAAAAAAGGGATGAGAAGCATCTTTTTTTTTTTTTTTTTCCAGCTTGGTTTTACCTTGATGGCTAAAGCAGTATCCCCAGCTAGGATCTGGTGCTGAAACCAATCCGGACTTCTCCAGGCTTGCTTGGAGATGGCTCAGGATTAGGAGTAAGTCACCAGGGTTCCGGTTATAGCTTTCCTGTGTGTAATATTTATAAAGCATTCCACTATAGCCAGCAAGCATTGGTTTTCGTGTGTGATATGTGATATGCATACTATGACTCTACTGTGATAGGCAAGGGTGAAGATGTTGGTCTTTCGACGTGACACTGACTTACCCCTTTTTACGGTTTGGCAGCATTGATACCCCAGGTAGTGTTAACACTCTACGGTTATCAATAAGGTAGCCTTGAAAAGCATGATATGACTCTATTAATGATGAGTTCGTCCAATTTGCACTCCTGTTCATATCAATGCCTATTATTATTGCTTCTCACACATAGATTATGCTAGGTACCTACGTGCTTAGCATTATTCTTCCTTCTGGAATAACTACTCGGCTCGACTCGGTATAGCAGTAGTGCATTGGTATGTTGAATTCGTAAGCGATCGTATCTATCTCAGCCACCTCCTTGTCTTGATGAACGCCTCTCGAACCTCTTAGCATCATCGAGTAATATTAATTACGCCGTAGATTCATCCTACTTCCGGTGGCAACATACTACCAACTATCCCGTTTCGATCAAGCCACACGATAGACACGTAATCCCATCCCGAACAGACCATCCGAGGCCTCCGCTATTATACATACATCACCAGGATCTAGGTCAACAGGTATTATGGACAAAGCAGGAACAAAGCCAGCCATTCGGCCGAGTAACTTTATTAATCGCAACAAGAACCGGTCGAAAGATCACCCTAGCTTACCAATGAGCTAGAACGAAAGAAACCTGCAGGCGATTGCACTTATTAATAATGTTTTAGACCTTTAGGTGCTCTATATTACAGTAGCACTACGTATGGCGCCGTGTGACTGAATCGGGCCCTGCGTTGTCCATTAGCTTCGTCGCTCGCGTCGGTACTAAGCTGGCTGGCTGGCTCGCTTAGGGCAGTATATGTATGTATACGCTAAGAGAACGGAGACTAGGTAGGTACCTAAGAAGAAGACTACTAATACATATGGACTACAGTAAGGACAGGCCGGTTGCCCCGTAATGATGACCATCTAAAACTAGGTACCTAGCCACGATGACGGGGGCGCGGTGCATTTAACCTCAGACGGCAACGAGCCTCGTGACAGTCACATGCAGACCAGCCCAACGTCGTTTACTATTACATAATAGCACAATAAGAAGCGTGAGTTGCGAGGCAGGGCGACAGGGCGACAGGGCGACAAGCTTAGTATTCGAGGTCGCTGTCGAAGCTACTAGGTTAGCTGAAGAGCAACGCCCTATGCTAAATCACTACCTACCTAGATAAGGTAAGTTAAGGTAAGTAGGTGGGTAAACCATGTCTAACCCGATGCATATACATCTATCTTCAGTCCAGTTTGTTTCCCTGCTTGCTTGCTTGCTTGCTTGCTAGTCGCCATTCCTTCGTTTGTCCTTTCATCAGTCCGTATTGAATTCAACGCCAACCAGAAAAAATAAACCCATGCTCACTTTCCGTAAAAAAATCCCCCAACACCCCCTACGCACCAGTGGATCCTATGCCACAAAAGAAAAAGAGAAGTTTTCGTTTTCCGTAGTCTTCGTGATGATGATGATGAGACGTACGCCAGGTGCGTCTGCAATACCCATAAACTGTAGTCCTCTTGTGTGTAAGCAAGTAAGTAAGCTGAAAAGCATGCAAAATAGTAGTGAATCCTCGATGTCCCGCAAGTGCCACCGTGCAAGATTCATCCAAGATATTCATCGTAATTCCTCTTGCTAGTCTTCACGTAAGACCTCCTTAGCATAGGCAGATACTCATGTCTTCCTAGGCGAGGTCCATGCCTTCCGAATCCTCAACATCTGAGGGTAGAGCTTGTGTGTGGTCGCTACTGATGCTATCTTTCCGCGAGACACCTGAACCATCCATTCGGCCGCGATAATCCACGTATTCAAGCTCGTCGCCTCCGATCACTCTGCCCTCCATGTCGATCTCCTGTGACAGTTCGACTAGAGCAGATCTCGACAGGCGCAAGAAACCCTGGGTGCGAACTATACGGCCCCAGTGGGTAAGGCAGAACTGCGCAGCCCGCTTGCGGATCCAGTCCTCGCTTGCTAGTCCTGCGCAATACCAGATGATACACGCGTGCTCCACATCAAGTTCCTTAGATAATCGGTTGACGCAGAGGATACGTAGATGTGGGATGTTGTAAATGTTAGACATGACCAACAGCCCGGCAACATCTGAAAGATCGCTCACACCATCGTCGGCGTGGATACTGTCGGTGTAAAGGTAGTAGAGGAATGCTTTCACTACAGAGTAGGGCTCTGGGATATGCATCTTCTTTGTGTGGAATTCGGCCATCTGTGCGTTATACAAACGAGCGAAGTGAGGCCATCGAGCCTGAAGGATTAGCTTGTGGACGTGGATAGGTGCGGAGGTGGGGGAATCTGGTGTGAGCCAGTTCTGATCCATCGGTGACTCTCCTCCGCGGATGAGACTCGAACCCATCATATCATCTTCGTCAAAGTCACCTGCGAGAGCGGTTATCACAAAGTCAGTCCCACTTCCACTCTCAGGTGGTTTGTTGAAAAGTTTGGCGAGGTCGTGGCCGAGTCCCTTGGAGGGTTGGTCCTGAATTCGGGCATGGGATGACGGTCTAGTATATTCTGTCCGTGTTTCGGGTATCGAATTATTCCCCAGGAAGCCGTAACGTCGAAGGTCGATTTCCATGATATCGCTCAGATACTCCTCGAACCCATTTTGACCCATATCAGTCCCTGTATCGGTTGGGCATCCCATCAACCAAGCCTTCGTTCCATCCTCGTTCATAGTACAATACTGCCATTGATAGCCCGGCTTAAAGATCTCGCGGCCCTCAGCCAACTTCTGCCATCGTAGAGTAGCCAGGTCCAAGGCAGATAGAGAACATTCCTTAGATGTGATGGTAGCAACAGGAGCGACAAAATCCAAAAGGGTGCCCGAAGAATAGATATGGAAATGAAGACCAGATCCCTGAGATGGGATATTACCCCCAGAGACGAACCTCAAAACCGAGATAGGGCCCGGGGCCATAGGAACCTGTCGCTTTAGATGAAAGGATGGCGTGTTAACTTGAGCTGTGCGGATGTTGGCTGCCACAAAGCCTGAAGGACCAATCGGCGGTGCCGTGCCCATCGCATAATGGGGTCGCGGGGAATCGCTTGATCGACTGACGGCCAACTGTCTATCTGAGCTACTTCCAATTTGCGGCGGTGACTCAAAATCAGGACTGCCCTTCAAATCCAACCACCATAAGTCACTAGTCTTATCCATATCCCTGCTTAATCCGCCGAATACCCATACTCGGTCGTTCCTATGGAGTGTTAGGACATCACATGAGTATTATATAAGACAAATAGAGCATACCAAATATAGGCCGAGTGGTCAAATCTGGGGACGAAACGCCAAGATCTAGACCACGTGTAGGTCTTCAAATCTAAATAACATATGTCTTCCGAGACGTAACTCTCGTGGCCTGTTATGCCACCAACTATGAATAGTTTGTCCTCGTGCAAGACAGCGGCATGTCTAGCTCGACCCTTCGGGATAGGACCAGAAACATTGGGTTGGGTCCAATGAGCCGTCCTCAAGTCGAATACGATCAAATCTGAGAGGTACGCCCTGTGTTCGTTTTCGCCGCCAAATACTAGTAGCTTGTCGCCTTGATACAAGGTCGCAGTGTGTCCTACCAGATAGTGTAAGCTCTGGGAGTACACAATAAGACATTACCAAACCTACCCATTCGTACACCAGGGATATCTCCGTAGTTATCCACTAGACTCCATTGATGGCTGACAAGATCCAACTTTAACACGTGGTTGTAGACCTCATCAGTGTATTGGTCAAATCCACCAAAGGCGTAGATTTGATTGTTCCCACAATACGTAACCGAGGCGTTGACCAAACAGGCGGGCCGTTGGCCGAGGGTTCGTGTGACTTTGGGTCGGTACCCGTCCATGGATCGAGTCTTGATAGGGGAGTTCGTCATAACGAACGTGTTATTGGACGAGGCGCCGGACATGGTGGATAAGGGAGTCGGCGCATTCGAGGCGGAGGCGGAGGCGGACGGGGTGTAAGAGAGGGGGGCGGGAGGAGGATTCGACGACGACGAGATGGCTTGGGATGGGCCACCAAAGAGAGACTGAGAGAAGGCTAACGGAGTAGAGGGATGGGCCATGTCCAAGTTCGGAGAAGGTCGAAATACGCAGGTACTAAGGCAAGGGATGTGAGGCTAGAAACTAGCTGAAGAGACAGTGACAGGTCGATCAACCTCTTGGTTACTTCGACATTTCCACTCCCTTTTGAGTGCAGAGTCTTCGATGCCTACTCTCACAACAAAGGGGAGGTGAGCAGGTGAAGTTGATGGAATCAATGAAGATTACAATATGATGATGGACAACGAAGATTGGTTGTGTCATCCAATATTTGATTCACTCTGAATTGGGTTATGGGTATGGATGGGTATGTACTTTGTCAGGATGCAGGGGTTTCAAATTCATCTCTGATCCGTTCAGGGTTTGGTTGCTGTGGGGAAGCTTAAGTAATTAGAGTAATGGAAGAAGCCCAAAAGTTTGCAGCTGCCCAAACCCCAACTCCCAACCCTTACCAACAGGTGGGGCACAAATGAAGGCTGTCACCAGCTGCACTGATCTAAGCCCACTATTCATACTTTACTAGTGCGACATAGTACAGTATGGATACCTGAGCACAGGCCACATAATTACCTCCAGTCCTGAAATAAATGAAATCACCCGGGTACAAACTAGGATAATAGCCCGTGCATTACCGCCTAAGCCAAAAACTAAAACGCAGTGACCATGGCAGCCGTTGCCCTGCACAACCAGAGTAGGTGTGATCCACACTTGTAAACACATAAATCACCAGCTTCAAGGCAAGAATTACAACTTTTAATTCTTCCCTCATCATACTCCTCTACTCTCCTCATCCGCTTACAACTGCAACCCTCTACATCGCTGCCTTCTAGGCCACAAATCTATCATAAGCCTTTCACAAGAATTACTTTCAAGTCCACTAGATCATATCGCTATTCTTAGCCATTTGATCGCCCCTCCGACTTCAAAGCCATTCTCCGTCAAGGCACTCTTCGATTAATCGAACACAACGTCTATTACTAACCATTTACCAAATCCAGGAACCATTAAGTTGAGTCTCTTGGAGCTCGTTCGATTCATCGGAAGCTCTCATCTACTCATACTACCTTAATTTTACTCCTTCGAGACATTAGGTTGTCCTTCGCTGGAGTTCAACACTTACAAATCTCAATCTTCGATACTTGATACACACTAGTCCATATACTAGAACATCAGACAATATGGCATCAGTTGCAGTATCGACTCCTCTCAAGTCCCACAAGGGACTCTTCTCCTCCCGTACCGCTGGCGGTCGTATGCCCTTGACGCCTTCGCCTCGTCAACGAATCGCGACGGCCAATGCTCCTATCAACGTCGAGTCGTCTCCCTTCACACCCGATAGACAGTCGTCTGGTCGTAATGTTCGCCAGCCGGCAGGCAAGTCGGTTTACGGAGGAAACCTATCGTCACGCCTAGCCAAAGCTAGCTCAAAGTCCCACCACAACTCGCCCAAGTCCAACATTGCTCGTGGTGTTTCGTCGCCCCGCAAGGCCCTTGAGCTGGGTGTCTCAGACTTTGCTCTCGTCGGTACCGGCCACACTAAGACTCCGGGTAGTGCCAAGTCTAAGAAGGTCCCCATCCGATCCAAGTCTAGCAAGACCACAATCAACTACGCTGCGGACCGATTTATCCCCAACCGCAGCAACAGCTCTGCCATTGCCAATGCAGGCTCTGGAAAGCTCGACAAGAAGGACAAGCAACGACCCAAATCTAGCAACGGTGAAGCCTCGGCCGTCTTGTCTTCTGCTACCGATGACGCTATTGCTGCCCTAGAGGGTCTGAACATCAACGATGATGAGACTACAAGCTATTCTCGCCCCTCTCCCAACACTGTGGCCTACCAAGATTCATTGGCAAATGCCTGCGGCGTCAACCTCAGCACGCGTATTCTTCAGTTCAAGCCTGCGCCCCCCGAGTCGTCGAAGCCTATTGATCTTCGTCAACAATACAACCGACCTCTTAAGCCTGCCAGCGCCAGCTCGGCTCAGTTCCGACGCCGCATCGCAGCCGCCCCTGAGCGTGTATTGGATGCTCCCGGTTTGATTGATGACTACTACTTGAACCTGCTTGACTGGAGCTCGGGTAACCAAGTTGCCATCGGTCTCGAGCGCAACGTCTATGTCTGGTCTGCGGACGAAGGCTCTGTAAGCTGCCTGTTGGAGACCAGCCCGGATACTTACGTTAGCAGCGTCAAGTGGTCGGGTGACGGCGCATACGTCGGTGTTGGTCTTGGAACCGGCGAGGTCCAGATTTGGGATGTTGCCGAGGGCCAGAAGGTCCGCAGCATGATCGGCCACGACACCCGTGTTGGTGTTATGGGATGGAACAAGCACCTTCTCTCCACTGGTGCCCGAAGTGGTCTTGTCTACAACCACGACGTCCGTATTGCGGAGCACAAGGTTGCCGAGCTCGTTTCGCACACGTCTGAGGTCTGCGGCCTGGAATGGCGATCTGATGGTGCTCAGCTTGCTACTGGCGGCAATGACAACCTGGTCTCTATCTGGGACGCTCGATCTCTGGCTGTGCCTAAGTTCACCAAGACCAACCACAAGGCGGCCGTCAAGGCTCTTGCTTGGTGCCCCTGGAACATGAACCTGCTCGCTACCGGTGGCGGCTCTTACGACCGTCACATTCACTTCTGGAATACTACTTCTGGCGCCAGAGTGAACAGCATCGACACCGGTTCTCAGGTCACCAGCCTTCGATGGAGCACCAGCTACCGTGAGATTGTCAGCACCAGCGGATTCCCTGACAACTCTCTCAGCGTCTGGAGCTACCCCACCCTCGTCCGCAACGTTGAAATTCCCGCTCACGAGAGCCGTGTCCTCCACAGCTGCCTCAGCCCTGACGGACAAATGCTTGCAACTGCTGGTAAGTTATCCATACTATTCTACGCTCCTAATTTTCAAATATGCTAATTTGGTGTCGTAGCTGCCGATGAGAGCTTGAAGTTCTGGAAGGTGTTCGAGAAGAAGGCAGGTGCTTCGGCCGGTCTCGGTGCCAATGGTTCTTCTAGCAAGGCTCAGATGGCCAAGCAGATGACCATTCGGTAAAAGCCCACCATGCAGATTCACTGAATGTCAGGATCATGGTCGACAATGACAACGACAACAATAGGAACAGTAGGTAAAACATTTTGTTCTGGCATCTTCGGTACTGCATTTGGTGTCCTTGAAGCGCGGCGTTGGGGATTACCTCATCATCCTACGGGTATGAAGGATCTCTACGGACGGAACTTGGTCATGAGCTTATGATATGATACCTTTACGCCCGCTCGGAAGGCCACAAGATTTGAGGCATTTGCATGAAATAGTATTTTAGTTGCATTTGGGGCCAGGAAGCCCAAGGCGTTGAATAGGAAGGGTTAGGTTATCACTATTAATAATGAGAGAGGCAATGATAGATTCGTGGTTTGTATCACGGGTTTTGAGCTTCTAATTTGCTAAATATTTTTATCTCTCGCATGTGAATTCTCGTGATGTTTGCCTGAGGTTTCTTATTTTAAATTCTAATCGTTGTCATGACGTTTTTTTTCGATCGCAAACTTAGAGCTTCTTTATTGTTTAGGTCAATGCTTGAAAGCACCTGCATTCAATCAAATTCATTCAATTGAAGTGGCAGGGGCAAGAGGTACGTACCAGTTTAGGTGCACGGCCTCTATCTTATCTGCACGTAAAATGCGCTAAGGTGACTTTTCTTTAGGTAAGCCAGGGACGCGGCACTTTACCGGACTTATGCTCTTTCATGTTCACTTCGCGAGAACATCACTTACCAACCCATTTTCCTCTGCTGACCAACCACGCTGCGCCAGTCCCAACCTACCGAAAGACGTATGCGAAACACCAGAATCGTATTAAGAGAGTCGAAAATACAATTTGCGATAGGATTTGTGAAGGTGCACGGGGTGGAGACTGGGTAAAGTCAAGATCCGTGTTGCGGTGTTGCGCAATACTTCCATCTTCCGCCTTCTCACGGTCGCCTTTCGCAATATCCAACCCAACTTCGATCGCTTTGCGCTTCTCCTCCATTTATCGTGATTGCGATTTCGATTTCGATTTCGATTTCGATAATTAATTTCGGCACATACCTTCCCTTCAGGTTTTATCTAACATAACAGCGACAACCCCATATTATTATTACGCCCTCAACACTACATCTCAATTATTCCGACTCTCAACAACTAGCCAACTCGCTCTCCCACCATGTCGAACTCACAGGTCGGCACGGTCTACCAGCAGATCATTAAGGATGTTATCGAGGCTTCGCGAGTCGATTTTGAGGAAGGCGGTGTCGATGAGAATGTCCTAGAGGAGCTTCAGAAGGTGAGCAATTGATTGTCTTACCTACTACTTTCTTTTTCATTCTCTACCATTTCTCCCTTCGATCGGACCATCAACAACCATCAATACATGATAAAGTACCTTCTTTCTCGGTTGGGATTTGAATGTAATTGTTGAAACACGGTCTGGATGGAAACCCAGAGCCTGTTGGGCGGAAAATCAACTTAGATATGCCCCCTTTCCAACCCAAAGATTGGTTACGTGGGCTGAACCGAGGTGGTGAGAACGGGCGGGTTTCGTGAGGGGGCGGGCAGGCACTATTTGGGCTTTTTATTCCTTTTCGCCCGCTGCGAACCACCCTGTTCCCTGTGACTCACCTCCTTTCCTATTGGTCGACGATCAGGTCCACCCACGTCCCTCTTACTGTGCACATTGACACCGAATTATCCCACTCTATTTCCACCCGTCTCTTTCCTATTCCATATTGAGGGCTATCAGGTTTATGTTTTAAATATATAAACTCATCACCATATTACTCATGTTTCGGATATGGTTCATTTGGCTAACACATCTGGAATAGGGATGGCAGAAGAAGCTTTCACAGCAGCAACTGGCTAGCTTCCCGTGGGATCCCAAGCCTGATCCGCCGGCCCCTGCCGCCTCTGCACCACCACCGCCAGCACAACCTACCCAAGTGCCTGACCCCAGTCCTCAGCCCCCTAGCAATGGTGCTACGTACCCCCAACAGCATGTGCAAACACAGCTTACCATGCCCATGGCTGGTGGTCAGCTTCCCAATGATCCCCTCATAAAGCTGGATCCCACTGTGAAGACGGAGCCTGGTCTCGAGCCTTCACACCTGATGTCCCAGGCCGGCGCTGGAGCCGTGCAGGAACGCGTGTCTCAGCAGCTACAGTCCATGTATGGAGATCGTGCTGCAGCGTCCATTAACAAGCTTAGAGAGCAGAACTACAATGGCGCTCAGCCCCAAGGCCAACAGAGACCTGGCAACCCTGGCAACCCTGGCAACCCCCAGAACTACCCTCCCCAGTACCAGGGTCAACCTCAACAGCAATACCGACCTACCATGCCCCCCAATCCCCAGCAGCAGCACCAGCACCAGCACCAGCAGCATCACCAGCACCAGCAGCATCACCAGCACCAGCAGCAGCGCATGCAGATGCCCAATGGCCAAAGACCAAATCCATCCCAGATGGATGGCACAGATGATGCTGAGGAACACATTGGAGTGCTCATGCGTCGCGGTCCAGCTGGAGACAATGTGGAGATGGGTCGAGTTGAGATCGACAATCTACTCCACGCCCAGATCGCAGCCAAGGCCAAGGCCATGTCAGGTGGTGGCTTGATGCTCCCGCTCAAGCGCGCGAATAAGGGTAAATCCGATTCGTATCACCGCACACCAGCAGCTGGCGGCCCCTCACAGTTTGATGGCCCCGATGACAGCCTCAAGGATGAGGATGATGACGAGAATGCCATCAACTCCGATCTTGACGACCCCGACGATAACTTCGAAGAGGACGATGAGGATGAGGACGGTGGCCAGATCATGCTTTGCATGTATGACAAGGTCCAACGCGTCAAGAACAAGTGGTACGTACTCCATAACTCGAAGTTGGGGTCTTGCCGCAATTGCTAACCGTATGACAGGAAGTGTGTTCTCAAGGATGGTGTCCTTACCGTCAACGGCAAGGACTACGTCTTCCACAAGGCAACCGGCGAGTACGAGTGGTAGTCATGAAGTACGCATTATGCGACGGCTACCAACGCACTCTTGTACAAGATTATGCCTTCTGTTTCTTTTTCGCAATTCACGTACGGCATACATTGCCGAAACCATCGACGCGATGATTTTCCCCCCTGCATTGCATTAGAGATGACTGCCAGAACGAACGTCTCTTCACGTTTGCAGGTCGAGGGGGAAAAAAGCAAATCCGGTTTTTTACTAAAAAAGAAATCAGTTCCACGAGAGTACCATTAGGTACCAAACGACAGATCCGTGTTCAGGACAGGAACGACATGCCGGTAGATGTTGCGATGGTTTCTTCTCTTCTTCGTTTGACTTTTTTTTTTGCTCGTTGCTCTGGCATTGCATCGACCTCAATATCTCTGGCATCGTGATCCGTTCCAGGATCAATCAGACATGCAGGATGATGGGGGCAGAAACGAGATAGACTCGTTACTACTGCCTACGTGGATAGTACTCCAGGTCAGACAGGCAGATAGTCAGTTGTACTAATAGCAGAGAATCTTCTGAACGCTTTCTTTTGCCTTGAGTGGCATCATTGACTATTGATTTGATTTGTAATTTGATCCTATGCGATGGTCACCGTAGACCTACCTCTATCCTCGGGAATGCGAGTTACGTCTCGGCTTGGGATGTATGATTCAAGGGGGAGCTTAGATGTTGTTGGCCTAAGACGAAGACTGAGGGATGAATGTGTCCTTTAGTCCAACATGTCTTGGCTTGATTAAATAGACCACCTTCTTCGTCAGACGCCCAAGCCTTGTGTCCGAAAAGACATTTATTCATACACATACGGCTGATCACTTTTCGGAGATGAGTACCTAGGCACCTAGGTACTTTTCAAGTTCAACGGCACGAACATTCGGGGAGTTGAGAGCAAGGGTTTGCTTATCCAGTGAGTATCCCCCCCCCCCCCCTTTTTTTTTTTGGCCCAGACATCCCGTATCATGCACGATGGCAGTACACACCTCACCGATTCTAAATGTATGATACATGCACACCTACATACCTATGTTGGCTGCCAACCCCTTAGACGGACATGAAGAATTGCCTGGCATTTTCCTTTTGATATCATGCAGGAAATCATACCTAAGGTATATGCGTCATGTAATGGATTTTGAAGCGTGATGTGTGTTGGAGTGTGTTTGCTACGCGCATCAGGCGCTGAAAACCCCGTACAGGTATTTCACTAGGTATCATTTTTATATGTGGTGCTTGATGAGCTTCCGTCTTGACTCCTTTTCCCACGTAGTCCAAATAAAGGGGGGTGCATTCAAAGCTAAGAGGTCGAAAGTGACACGAGAACAACATGGTTTAGCTATTTTATTTTTCTCTGTAGACCAGTAGGTACATTTTCATCGCATACCTACTACTGGGAGGTCTTAATAACCATCCTAGGGGTAAGGTGCAGACTCAATATGAGTGCGTACATGTTCCTCGTCTTATCACCATGTACCTAATGAGCAATAGAAGTAAGTGATCCGACTGTAAAAACGTCGACAACACCAACGGGAATAAGATCAGTGAGATCTAAACCATGATATATGAGATATGTTATTTGATCCATAGCCGCCGTAGGAAATAAAATTGCTGGTATTTCTATGTATATAGAAGTAGTCATGTAAGTACCTACGGTAGGTACCTAGATATACACATAACTTGTTGACAGCGGATGGACTTGCTGTTCAAAGTCTTTCTCTCTGTCTCTCTCCCTGTAGCAGACGTTGGTTGACGTTGTTTATGAGGTCGTGCCGCTTCTGACCTGACGTATGTATATATGTAGGTTGGTCGGACACCAATCGCCTCCCGCGGATGGCGGAACGGACCCGAAGGATTGGTTGCGAACCCCCGGCCCGAGTCGTTGGGAGCTGGGTCGGAGTGCTGGTCGCAATATAGCCAGAAGGTCAAAGTTCCTACTGCCCTGGCCGCACAATGTGTACCTAGGATGGTAAGTATGTACCGATGCTTGCTTGAGTTGACTACCTGATTACGAAGCTGATAACTGCGCTATAGTCTGACACGTGGGTCGCTGCTTAGGTCTTATCTCCTTTGATATAGCGTTCGTTTGTATGTAGATACCGACACGTGCCGGGTTAGTCATTCCTGGGGATGAATAAGCTAAGTCGTATATGGAAGCTTGGTCGGCTGTTTGTATGGGTTGGCATCCTCCTGGGCCATTGTCTGATGGTGGTGTTGGTCCCAGCCGGTCGGACCGCCTACGTAGTCGGCTTGCTAGGCTAGGACCCGCGCCATATCTTGATTAACATCGGAATGATGTGTCATATAGCATTGGTGTTAATGCACTGAAGGTGGCACATCTTATCATACTAGGTTAAGCAAACTATCCAAGCATCAGTGCGGTCTAGTAGCTCGAGAGACTAGTTTGGCCGGGCTTGAGGAACTTTTGGAGACGACATGGTGGCTCCACGTGTATCAGGGCATTGATGAGTGATGTCCCGAGGTCCAAGCACTACATAAAGGTGCCTCGCAATTTGAAGCCTCACTGTTGCAGCAACCGTATTGTTAGGTGCCATGGTGTCGGGTCTCTTTTGCTCCATTTTAGTTGACGTAGCCACTCGTAATGCCTTGATGTGTATTATACCCTGACATATGTGCCTTGGATTTTGTAATAAGTCAGCGCTTGCTTCCAAAGTACAGTACATCCTGCTCCGTTGTCTATGATTTCGCAAGTGATAGCTTGTTTAGACTACCTATACTATGGACTAGGATTAGATTGGTCGGCAGTTGTTCTCGTATAGCCTTCTCGTGAAGTGGACTGCCTAGATCTCCTGGGGCCTGTGAACTTGCAGAAGGATCGCATTGGGTGGCGGTGCGAGAAAGTCCGATTAAATAGCTAGGTACGGCTATCACAAGACAGGCGACGGGCCCACTGCTACACGACCGGCAAATGTAGCGATTGTCCATGCAGGTCTCACCTGTGACAAATCTGGTTGCAAGTCGAAGTATCTCGGTAATGTTTATGACGAAGATGTGGCGCCCTAGCATGCGGCTCATAGCAGATGATCTCCAGGTATACTACTTTCACACACCCCGCGTTGGGGATAAGAGGCGAGGTTGAAGCTGGGGGACGCTGAGACACTCCACGATTACGTAACGGTGAGGTGCAGGAGAGTCTATACAAACTGCCCGGTGGCATTTCCTGGTGTGAGGTTCGGATGCATTGCCTACCCCCGGGGAACTCGTCAGCAGACTTGGCTGTAGTGTTGGATGGTGTTGTTGGAACTAGGAAGCCTATTTCATTAATTATGACGATGAGCTCTAACCATTCGAGCATAGTCTGACTTTTGACCGAAACCCTCGAGGGGATCCAGAGACCTAAAACCGTTGTCAGCATGTGTGAATGGTTGGATAGGTACGCAAGACGACTGGGATTGGAAAGCGGGCGCGAAGTGCGGGATAGGCGGATGAAGAGAAAAATGTGGGAAGGTGAAATTGGGTCGACCCGACAGTCTGGTAACGAACGTGCGAGCGGTGAGACGTGAAGCTATAGGTCAGTAGTATAGGCAGGTCAGACAGGCATTTCGGGATTTGTTTTCGGGTACCCGGCCCTATTTTGGAAGTTGGATGTAACCCCTTTCGCCGGCGGCAACCATGATTTGCAGGAATTGTTTCGCATGTTGATTCTTCGTCGTCGTGATCCCTGGTCCTCTTCTAGCTTTTAGGAGAATATTGAAAATCCCGGCTGGTTGGAGATAAACCCCTTGCCCTTCAAATGTACGATCAGCTGATATAGATTCCATGCACCTGGAACTTGTCATTTCTGAGAGCCGGTCAATAGGTATTCCTGAGAACTTGGCTGTAAGGTGCACGTAGGTGCGAAGAAGCGGTCAATACAGCGAGGTAGTATCCATATACCCCCCGGGAAGCCTAGCTTAGCCTGGGATTGATTCGGTTCTCTTCTTTCTTTAGAGAAAAGAAGCCCCCGGTTGGGTGTTCTAAATCTTCGTTTTTAGTCAGAAGTGACGCCTCGCTATGTTCCCTAACCGATAGAAGCGCCATCAGAAGTAACAGTCCGTATTCATATTGATCTAACATCATGTGAACACGAGTTAATCGATAACTCGACGGACTGGCAGCGTGGCTCCGCTCTTTCTGGGTAAGGTATGCCTCGAGAGCAAGACGAACACTGGAGCTGAGTTACGTGTTTTGGTGTTTGACTTATCGAAAGGGCGCGATTTTGATTCCTTCGAGTGTTGAAGGCTGGCTTCTGGTAGAATGTTTTAGTGGCATGATAGAATGGTATCTTTCTCGTATATAGCGCTGAACAATTAGTACGCATATGGTATACGACAGTAAGCCTGCGACGGACCCTCGCAGGTTTAAGACGGCTTCCTGCGAGATCTACATCACTGGTTGTGGATGCAGGTACCAGTGATTTGTCTGTTCCAGTCTGCGATTTGCGACGATGCTGAGAACCGTCCAGTCACTTGACTCTGCAGCCGGCCGCGCAAGATCCAGCTCTCTCGCTCGGTGTCCAATGAAATAGCAACGAGACAGCTTCAAGGTAGACAAATGTTGTACATGGTTAGTTGAAGGATCGACAGATTAGGGAAGTAATACATGGCACCAGAAGATTTGCCTAGCTGATGAAATTGCACAGGCGAATTCGTGCATCGGCAATGGAAATGATTCGTGGTGTAATCTGATCCTAACGACGAAAACAAACAGAGGGATGAAGCGTGTCACTGTTTGCCATGACTGGCGGAAGTGCCGTAATTGTTTCAGCTCGGCTCATGCCCACACTCATATGCAGGCTTCGTTATTGATTTTGACGTATAACTTTGGATCGTTCAGCTGAGCTGTCGGGTCGGCCGGCCACGCCTTGGTCGGGCCATCTGGTCTTTGATTCCAAGTACCGGGCCGAGAACAGGGGTGGCTATGGGAGCATCCACTAACGCCCGACTTATCAAATGGAAATGCCCAGGCCCATTAGCTGCATTCCATTTGACGTGAGAATGACCCTTTTCTCTTACTAGTGCTGGAATTGTATAATAGAGGTGTGCTATGAGTACGAGCATGAGCTGCAGGATTGTGGATTTGTTGGAAACATTCTTGGGTCTTCTCCGTATCTTCTTCACTAAAGAATTTTAGCCCGAGACACTTGCCAACACAGCTTTTCTGGTCGGTGGGGAACGCCAAGACATGGCTTAATTGCGTTCCGGAGTGTCGGGTTCGATTCCATTATCTTCATTGGTTCTTCGTGAGAAGACTCTTCCCCGGTGGTCTAACCAAGTCCGTATGAGGTGAATAGGTCGAGGGCAACCAGGTGCTTAAACCTGGAAATAATGGTCAAAGTAACATGGAAGCCTGCCAAATATTGGTAGGACCTTGCAGAGAACCCTGGCATGTAGTTCTGACATGCTCATGTGGTCGGCTGGTTCCTCTAAGCTGTCCCAAGTCATACTTAGCAGTAGCCTGTGAAACTCCTATCCCCGCTGAAAAGATACATACAATTCATGCGTAAACGTGCTTGTGAGGTTCGGATTTGCGCGGGTCTCCATGAAAAGGGGTGAGCTGGCCGAAAATCATCATGAACATTTACCTCGGGAATGGATTCTGATAGTTGCTCCACGAGGATTACTTGTCGCCTGATTGTGGTGGCGGACAAGATAAACGAGGACCAGCGCAGTTGGTACCATTATAAAGGCCGCGGCCTAGTTCGTAGCGAGATGTCGGAGTAAGCCCTGTACAAGGCAACGGTACTGTACGATTCATGGATGCCTTCATATCTATGCAATAAAGACCCGAGTAGCATGGTCTAGTTGCATCTGCAAATGTGTGGCGTAACGGGTACTTGGCGAGCACACCAATTGGACGTCTTTGAGTCCACGATGAGCCTGTGCTACAAGTATAGTGGCCTTGGTGATCGCTACCGTCCCACCGCTATGGTTCAGCGCCCCGCGGTACAAGATGTGCTTCCCTTTTCGACAATGCCAGTGTCTTCCACAAACACGCATGCTTAAGAATGGAGACAGCAGGAAGCCTAGTCTAGTCCTGGATAATATTCTTCTGTTAGATTTGCAATAAGTCCCGTAAAAGTCTTTTGGTGCATTGGGAGAACGTACTGGCAGGGGACAAGATATCACGAAGGCGTGTACATTTATTTGAGTACCCTTTTCGGCTTCGGGTTATTCGAGTACATGTTAATTTCAACGAATTTCCGCCGTCGTATTTTTATTTTCCTTCATCTTCGCTCTGGGATTAGGCCGTGGCGTCCCAAGACGAGGATATTTAGGGGTGACCAGCCCTGACTAGAAAATGTAGATTCATAGTGATGAGGTATCTAGTTACGTATCTTCAATATTTCCACCTATTGAAAGTACAAGGAAGTCCTTGTAGGGAGCGGATACAAGGGGCGATGGTTATCCTAAAAGGGACTGCGAGCGGGCGGCCATTGGTGGGAGTGTTGAGAAGCGAGAAAGTACTGCGACTTTGTCGAGTATGGAGCATTAACCAAGACAGTCTCATGATGTGACGTCGTGGTGACCCTTTGCGCGAGGCTATCTGGCGACCGCGAAGTAATGCACGTTCTCGGGAATCTGCTTAAGGAGGTTAGCATTTGCTGTTGGTGTTGCCATCTCTGGGTTGCACGTTGTGACAATATCACATCAGCGCACCGAGACGGGGTTTCTCGAGAAGTCTTATGCTTGGATAGATCAAAACCACTCATTCATGTAACAGTTTGCTCACGCCCCGAATAACGCTGCACCTATGCCGATATATTGCTCGGCTGATTTATCTAGTCTCGAAACTGTAGCAGCGCGCGTCAATGAATACTGTAAGCCGCCCAAGCGGTGTAACCTGTGGCACATCTCGAGATGCACGGCTTATAAGCAAGTGACAACTATCGTTACCGGTGAGAAAGGGGGCTGCAAGCCAGGTCTACACACTACACATGCGGTGGTTGTCTTGGTCACTGACGCGGGATATACTCGATTCCTGAGATGGATATTGAGAGCCATCAAAACGGTGATTGGGGTCTAGACTCGAGAGGTTAGCTGCTTGCTCGTTGCTGCATCTCACAGCACAAGCTATAATACCAGATCTTGTACCAGTACCTCGCCTTCTAGCATTGTGTCACCGACAAGGAAACACGATCCTCTGCATCGGGACTCGAGTGCGCTATACCGGTGGGGCCAGGTCTTTAAGGGGATGGGGCGTCCCGAAGCCTTACCAGACTAGCACCCACCATAACCAAGCGGACGGAACGAGCAACGCGGCAATCGGGTGTGTCGTTATATGTATTGGTGGCACGGCTCCCGAGACTGCTTGCTAGCTGAGACGGCAGAACTGGTGATTTTTATTTAGATCATTTGTCTTGACTTGTCTTGTTCTCTTCTCTTCGCCAAGAATATGGCAATGGCTCTTTACTTTTGCGGCATCGTGTCGGAGCTACGTGGATGTTAGGTATTTGGTATTATATGAATTGACACTAGCGGTGGGAATGCTGGTTGATCTTGTATAGGTAGGTAAGTGAATTATAGAGTAGTCTTTGAGGTTGTATTGGTATAGGATTGGATAACGTGGGTAAGGTCTTTGGAGTTTAGTCTTGGAGCTAAGACCTCCAGAGGGTTCAATGTTGCATAAGGGGCCCACCCTAGCAGCTCGCTCTAGTACATGGAGCTGGTGGATATGATGAGGTACATAGGTAATTACCTAGAAGGTACGCCTTCCTCTTAATAATCAAAGATCCATACAATGGATTCCTATACAACAGGTACAATGCAATGAAATACAATAGAATTATGTAGGAACTTGGGAAGGAGTGTGAGATACCTACCTACCCAGCATCTGCATTGCACTTTACCTTAGTATCCTACCTAACATATAATACAGCGTAAAGCGTAATGAATGGATCCTTGGCTACAGACAAAAGACCCACCGCCAACTTCTCCGATACATATGAAGACTTTGTCTTCGTACCTTCATGTATCCAGGTCGGAAGGTTGTACTGTACGTACATCATGTACCTACATAAACACCGCTCACCTGCGAATGCATCAGGTACCTAACCCCCTAAACCTAGGCCGGTGTGGAATAAGTAGAAACAACCAGTCAGCTTGTCCATGCGCCCTACATGCATATTTAAATGCATATTACTTATAACTTCAGAAAGCGATGTCCCAACGTCGCTTTCCCAGGACTTCCAGCTTGAGGTGCCCTTGTCATTTGGAAATTCCATCTCAACTTTAAATACTCTCGTCTATCTGCCGCTTCCTTTTTCTTTTTCTTTTTTCTTCCTTGATCTCTTCTTCTCTTCTTCTTCATCATCCAATTTTGTTCTTTCCTCGCTACTTCGTCACTTGCATATTCGAGAAACAGAAGAGAAAAGAAAAAAAGGAAGGAAATTACAGACTACCATTCCTCTTCGAACTCCGGTACTTAGGCTATACTCGATGGTACCTAAGCTAGGATTGGCACTAAAATAATTTTATGTTGTACGCAGTACCTCGTTCGATTGACACTCAGCCCCCACTACCGCTCGGGCTCGTCGTCACATATCACCTTCGAGTCCGCGATTTCTTCAACGCACGCGTACTAACGTCTCTCGTTGACTTGTCTTGAATTGTCTTGTATTGTCCTATCTTACAGTTCGTTTCTATTCCCCGAGTATTAATTCATTATATTTATTTCTTCTTCTTTTTTTATATACACTTCCTTTTGCTCCCCCTTTTCGAGAGTCGTGTCTTTTGAAGATCCACGTCTGGGGACCTAGAGTGAGCTTAGTTCGTCCGTTTCGAAGCTATCTGTGCACCTTGGCGCATCGCCAGCTTGAAGTTGTCGCCGTAGTCGCAACCTCCACTCCAACATCGCTCGCATTTTTACCACCTACTGGCCTAACTTACGAACCGTCGCGCGCTTTCTTTCGCCCTAATTGGGCTACCCTATGTACGCCATGGCTCACAGTGTCAATGGCAATGGCTCCATTTACGGCCACAACGGGTATGTCAAATCAGCATCAAGCTTCTACCTCGAACTCAACCTCAACCCCAACCTTGGAGAGATGCTAAAATGGGTTCTTTATGTATACTAGCTCCACGATACCTTCTTCCTCCCTCCCTCCTTCTTCCTTTGCGCCCCGAGTCGAGAATAGAGTAACGGAGGAGGTGTGGTGGTACACAGAAAATGGACGGTCCTACGACACTTTTCGAAGAGGCAAATATATGTTCCCAATGGATGAGGTATGATGTCGGCTGGACTGAGACTTGTGGTGGCTTGGACTAAACCATTTTTCTAGGAGGAAATGGACCGGATGGATATGCTTCACAAGTTTTTCCTGGTGGCGCGGCGAGACAATTCTAATTATGGAGGCTTATGCCAACGACCGCTGCCTAATCAGCCTCGGATCCTCGACCTTGGGTGTGGAACTGGAATATGGGTGATTGATATGGCCGAGTGAGTTTTCCTTGGTCGAACGAGTAGGATGTTGAATTTGGGCTAATATCTGTTCCGTCTGGTCGTAGCCGACACCAAGGACGTGCCAATATTGTTGGTTGGGATCTCTCTTTAATACAACCTCTTAGGTGCGCCAATCGCCATTGCGTCCCTTTCCCTCCACTAATTGCCTACCTTTAGAATCCCACCGGGCGTCGAATTTCACCGGCGTGATATAGAAGATAGCTGGTACGGCGTTGAGGAATCTTCTTTCGACCTCATTCACATGAAAATGTTGGCTGGTGCCGTGAGAAGCTGGCCGAATTTGTATACTCAGATACTCAGGTACACGATTCCGATATGATTCGACCGAGGCTCTATGCGCAAGCGCTTACCGCTAATTATCGCGACAGATATCTTAAACCCGGATCTGGGGTCTTTGAGCATGTGGAGATTGATTTCACCCCCAAGTCTGAGGATGGCGAATTACCCGAAGACTCTCATCTCCGAATATGGGCGCACGAATTGACTGAAGCTTTTGAGAGGGCCGGACGACCTATAACACCAAATCCTCATACGGTTGGCTTATTACAAGGCCTCGGCTACGTTGATGTTGAGCAAGTAACTAAGCGGATCCCCTTGAATTCTTGGCCCGACGATGCCCATGAAAAGACGACGGGCCAGTGGTTTAATCTCGCGATTACACAAGGGGTGCAAGCCATGTCAATAGCTCCTTTGACCAGAATGAATGGTTATGAACCGGAACAGGTTGAGGACCTAATTTCTAAAGTACGGAAGGAAATGTGCTCTCGAGGGATGAAGGCTTACTGCACCATGTAAGTGGCCCTGCCGCTACCCGTATGGGCGAAACTGATCCAGGGAATAGGTATATTTGGACGGCACGAAGGCCACCCATATCTGGCCAACGAGCGTGAACGCCGATCGGCTGCCTGCAACGCACCCACTGGATTGGTATCTAGGTACTAAATTACACGCCACCTGGAACCAAGCGCCTATTCCACGATCTCGTAAGCCATGGTCCGCCTTAGGACGTCCATGGCGCTTGCAGAGAAGACGTATCATTTCGCTCTCCATGCAGGCTCTCCCGCCTTCCCAAGTCGACTCAAGTCACTGGAAGGCTGCATGGCTCCGGTGTACAACGAAGTACATGTACCCTCCAGGATGTTATCCGACTTTTTCTTGCCCCCAAATCTCAAACGACAACCCCGGCAAGTTTGGACTGCGCCATTGATCAGCTGTTCTGCAAATTCAGACATGATGTTGAGCGGTATTTTGCCCCTGCAAACCGCATATATGGTACATGTGGTCGTGGATAATTGTCTCCTCGGATTTCTGGGTCTTTTGGCTATACCATGACCAATTCGGCACCTTTTTGCATAAGGGACGAGTCGCGCAAGCTTTCTTCTTAACAAGCCGGGCACACAAAATTCCCGGTATTGGCTAGACCAAGCTGACTCGAAGGTAATGCGTCTGCACGTGCATGTGCAGGGCAACGTATGATACATTGCATTGGATGGATGTACACTACTTTTCTCTTACGGTGCATTTCCTATTTGCGACTGCAAATGGCAGAGACTAACTGAGGTATGCACTTTGAACTTCTCAACGTCGTTAGTCAATGCCTGGACATCCCAAATCGCAGCATTTCCGGGCCCGTCGTGCGCATCCGGGAAACAGTTCTGCCTTGTGTGTATTTGGTTGGTTGATTTCTGTTTGGCGCAGGCGAGCTCGAATCTTGAGATGGGGAAGTGCCTTCATTGGCAGTGCTGTCTTGGCATCCAAGCATTAGGGCGTATTGGGCAGTGAAGAGTTACACTACTCTTAGACGAAACGGCGCTCCGGGTCACCATTGCATTGCTTTCTTTTTTGATTGTGTGCATCATACAGTCGGCTGGTGTTATGTTGTTTGGCGTGAGGGTGTGTGGTTTTGGAAAAGTCGACCTGCGGGGCGGCCACCTCGGGCGGGTCGCCAGGCCTTTTGTTATTTGGTGTCTTGTCACTGTTGCAACGCCTGTTGCAGTAAATACATTGTTCTTCTGATGTAAATAAGAGCATCAAGTTCTTTGGAATTTCAACCATTACTGAGCTGGCCTCGATAAGTACGACTTGCAAGCATAGGATTTCCAATACCTATATACATGTATTCTGTGTTCGTTACATAAATGATGGCTAACTGCTCAACAGGTTAGGTAGCTGTTGGTAGCAATATAGCCAAGTTGGTCTACCTAACAGCCCCATAGGCACCCCCTATCCATCCAACGATGTGGATGTGGCTTTCTTATAGCCCTAGTAACACTTATAGCTGACACTTACAATGCTTATTTACCCCAGTCGCAATAGATGCACGTTAGTCTATGGACGATCACGGCCAACCTGGACATCTTAGCCTAACGCTATTGAAAAGACGCTGTGTCATTTTCTTTTGGCTATTATAGTCTATATTTGATTGTAGGAAAGAAATGTGGCACATTGGAATATCCAACAATATAACGCGGAATGTGCTCCTATTTTGTGTCCCCGTATTCTTTTTTCATTAGAAGTATTCTTCGGCTTCGAATGCAACTCTACGCGCTTGATCTTCAATGTTATGCTCTCCAACTAGGGCTAGGCTCATCGCTTCAAACCAGCCACCCGGGTATAGGTGTATAGATAAATATGCCACACTTTATCGACGCGTCTGCATGCGAATGACGCACATCTGAGAGGCCCAGCTATTCTTCAACGACCTCTCTCGTTGGTAGCCGAAAGTTGTTTTCGGGAGGACCGCCCCGATCCGCTCTGACTTGTCTCACCTCACTCCGCTAGCTAGGCCCCTTTTTCTGGCTCCCCTAAAAAGGGGACAGGCCCTGCTAATAGCGCTGTTCCTCCCAATGACACCTGCCAGCCCCTTGGCTACTCTGATGGTAACCACAATGGTGACCTCAGCTGGACGGGAAGAGACGATTGCTACCCTATCTAAGTAGCAATCATCCACATCCCCCTTAACCAGCAGCGAATCACTATAAGGAACGAGTTGCTCACTACTTTCGACCGGCCCGACGTGTCTAGCCCGTCATGCTACCCGAGAACAATTCTTCGTAGTGGAGTTCCGAGAGCATTACAACCACGTAACTGGCTGGATCTTGGTAAGTTACTATAATGTACTGGCTACTGTGGTGTACAGTTTCTCTATGAAGTTCTTATGGAAAGATAGACGCGTGCATGCCTTGATAAGTCTTATATGCAGTAGCGTATTGTCTACCTCCGACTTTCTTGCTGCTGCCACGTTCCACTCCTGAAGGAGGTCAGCAGATCTTACCTCTCATGCAGTTGGTTCCTTCTATATCACCGTACATCACATGAAAACATATAATTGCTTTCTTGCCCCCAACTCTTCTTCTAACCAGAAGCGTATCATGTTGGCTGTCAAGTATGCAGTTGGTACCGAGTCGCATTTCACGATGTCGCCTGTCGCGATGGCGAGGTCTTCGAAATGAAGTAGAACAAGCGGATCGAGCGAGGATAGACCAGGACGACTACCAGGTTTAACCTTCCAGCCTCCTTTATTTTCGTAAGCTTGGTATTTATCTTGACTCTGACGCGATGTTGAGGTGTTAACATAATATATAATATCTGCAAGAAGTATTTCGACATCTCTCACGGCTACGAGGATGATTTGTTATACGATCATCGATCTTTCGGAAGGACGGCCCCCCTTTCCCCCCTTTTATGCCGTTCACACGATAGCCGCTCCGCATTACTACAGTCTTACCAACAGCGATGATATGACCTTCGTCGTTACTTTCTCGATCCGGATCCATTGACCAAGAGAGGAGCACCGGAGCTATCCGGATTCTGTGCGCTGCGCCTCTGCTAGTTGAATACCAACCTACCTACTTCTTACCCACAACTCACACAACGTATAACCAGGATAGATCATAGAGGACCCGTATGCGAGGCACCACGCATATGTCGATTCAGCTAGCACCGAGCATTATGATCTCCATGGCCATAGCAGCCACGTGTTGAGTATCTGCCTAGGTAGTTAAGCAGTCCAGAAAAACGAACGATACGGTCCTACGCATGTCACTATGCTGCCGTCGAAGACATTCATCTGAGGCTCGATCTACGCAATGACACCTTCCAACGGCAGCACCCGTCCCTCCTACCCCGATTTACTGTGCCCCTTAACTACTTTTCGCAACCGTCACCTGAGGGGCGCCCAGGAAGAGCTCCCAACCAACCAGGCCGATTCCTTCTGGCATCTTGGTGCTCCCAACATACACCAAGTGGCTGTTGGTTCGAGCGAGACTTCGTGCTCTCACTGAAGAAATGACAACAACTACTTACATGCCCGCTCATACAGGACGTAAAATCCAATTGGGTCGCATTTTCTTCCCGCGAGTTCTTGTCCCATGTAGGCAGGCCGTAATTGGCGATATTGCTGTTGTGAGACAGCCTAGGTGGTAGGTAGATATCATGAAAAACCCAATAATCCGAAATCCGCGCTTTCGCAATCAATCACCATACTTAGGTAGGTACGATAAGGACCTAGAACACTACCAAGAAAATGGTGGGCAATTACTTTATTTCGTCAACATCTGGAACCCATCTCAATGCAAGTTCGTAGGTAGTTATTGTACAGGATGACATGGAACAAAGGAAAAACAACGGCCGACGGCAATAGAGCGCTCGAATAGGGGGGACGGGAGTGAATATACAAGGTTGAGGACACTCGTTCCTAGCCCGGACAATTTCCCCCCTCTGCACTTCCCGCACTGTCGTAGCCGGTATCCCTTCTATGATGAAGGAAAGGGGTAAGGGAACATAGATGGGTACCGTCATCGTCGGGTGTTCTAGTAAGAGTCCGAACTCGGACTTTTCATCCTCCCTTCGTATTACCCACGATGCTTCCTTGAATGCAAGAACAATAACCGCCTGTCTATAACGTTTCCCCCCTCCAATTCATGCGTAATACAGAGGTATCTTAGGTTTCCTTCCATCCGAAGCTGCTGGCTTAGTGGTGAGCAGCGTGAGCGTTACCATGGTAGCCGACTATCTTGAAACGGCCAATCATCTCGCCAACGGTGAAGAAGCCTAGCAACTCGGCGGCCAGGACGCCGGCGGTGGCAAGCTGGGTTCGGTTGACATTTCTCGCTTGCTGGAGGAGGGAGGCCGGTTGCTGTGCGAACTTGGAGGCTGTCTGGAGCAGAGCATTCGGGTTCTGCACCGACTTCAAGGCGTTTTGCCAGTAGCTTTGGACGGTGGTGATGGATCTGAACACGTCGTTAGAAAAGTGCGCACCCACATAGCAAAACCAAACATATAACCTACGGCGGCGACATCTTCTGGCTTCTGAAAACAATCTTGGCTAGCTCCGAGCCGACCTTGGAGTAGAAGACAAACGTGGGAACTTGCTCTGCAAATTCGATCCGTTAGCCATCATCGTATCCTATCCCTCCCGTTTGATCACCCCTCATCTTATATATTATTCCTCCTTTGCATTCATTCACACGACCCAATCTAGATGCACATACTCTCGACGAAGCCGACCAATTTTCCAGTACGACCACCCACTTTGCCCAACGAGTTTGCGATTCCCTTGGCGGCACCTGCGATAGCCGGTCCAGCGGATGAGGTGACCCTAGACAGACCCTGGGAAGCCTTCGCGGCGTATTCGGACGCAGCGGCCTGTGCCTTAGACGCGGCCTCCCTCGCCTTCGCTGCCGAGTCGTTGGCCTTGGACGCCGTCTCCTTGGCGGCCTCGCCGGTCTTCGTTGAAGCGGTCGACTCGAATCTTCGGGCGGCTATGCGACTCCAAGCTCGTGATTGCCGAAGCACGGGACGTGCGAGTGTGGACGACATTATTGACTGACTGTGAGAAAAAAAAAATTAATCGGAAGGGTGAAAAAAAAAAAAAGTCGTTCGGTCGGTCGGCGAAGGGGAATTGAAAATCGGAGAGAAAGAGGGGCGGGGAAAGAAAAAGGTTAAGTCGTCGTCGCTTTGGATGGAAGGGAAGATCCGGTGTTTTTCTTCTTTCCCTTCTTCGCTGGAAAAAAAAAAACACTCAAAATTGTTCCAAATCGGCTGTTCAAAATTATTGACGGCGGAAAAACCCGATCCGAGCTTGGGTACTTTGGGCTTGGTCCTCAAGGTCTACCTTCTCCATATCCAATTGTCCAATCAGAGTGTGGATTGGTGGAATAGCCCCATATTAATGGTACAAGATACTGCACTTTCTGGATTTATTATCTGCAAGCGATTCCAGCTTCTTTTCACTTACAACTTTCAACGTCAGATTTAATCATCTTCAGTTTCAATTCTACATATCGTATCAGCCATACTTGCATGATCTTATTTTATATGCTCACATGTGGAACTCATCACATTAATTTATTATAATTACCAACGTACAATCAAGAAATTCTGTCCCTGCAAATATTATGTCATTCGAACTTATACGCTCTATCTACCATAACCCTGGAATATCAATTTGCCCCAAATCCCCGTTGAAGAACACCCATTGATGGATTGTACTCATTGGAGAATTTAGTCTTCACCCTTAATTTGAACTTTGATGGCTCCAGTCTTCGGATCCGCCGCTGTGTGGAAGGCCTCAACGGCATCTTCAAGCTTGAAACGATGAGTGACCAGTCTTGAGAGGTCTATCACACCATTCTCGACGAGACGAATAGCCCGAGGCCAAGTGTTGCAGTATCGGTATTGGAACTGGAAGTTGACCTCCCTTGTGCTGCATCGCATGAAGGGATACTTCATCTCTTCCCCTCCAACACCAATCACAAAAACCCTACCTCCAAACTTCACAGCCCAGATGGCTGCTGATATGCTGCTCTCAACTCCGGTACACTCCAAGGCTACTGCTGGTTCGAGACCACCAAAAGTCTCTACGATCTTCTTGGCCGATTCCTCGGGGCTCAATCGCTCCACCTTGTAAGTCTTGACCGATGGCACGAGCTCCTTAGCGAACTTCAACCGTCCTTCGTCAATGTCAGTAATGACTATGGGACAAGCACCAGCAGCCTGGCAGCAGAGAAGCGTGATCAATCCAATCGGGCCGGCGCCGCAAATCAGTACCGCGTCGCCTAGCTGGACTTTGGATCTTTGTATGGCCGCCAATGCAACACTCAGGGGCTCCAGCAATGCTCCATTCTCGTACGTCATATCTCCAATCTTGTGACACCAGATAGCTGGGTGGTTCACGTATCTCCTTAGTAGGCCCGGTACCGGGGGCGTCGACAAGAATTGTACTCTCTCGCAACCGTTGTACCGACCAGTCAGGCAAGGTTCGCATGCGTTACAGATAATATTCGGCTCTATCGCGACTCGGTCTCCGACTTTCAAGTGTGTCACCGACGAGTGTACAGCGATAACCTGCCCAGCCGATTCATGGCCCAAGATGTGGTCGCTATCCACAATCATAGGTCCGATGGTACCCCGATGCCAGAAGTGAACGTCCGAACTGCGTAAAATACGTCAGCGAGGGAATCTCTTCACCACAAGTACGGTGCGGACCTACCCGCATATTCCAGTGCTCTTGATGGCAATAGTAACCTCTCCATGCTTCAAGCTCTCTCCCTTCTCCACGTCTTCGAGTGTGGGCGTGGCTTCAGTAACCCATAGCTTGTGGTCTGGGTCTGTGTAAACGCCAATGTTTGCCTTCGAAGGCTTGACGATGGTCTCGACAGTAGTGGTGCTCATTATGACAGCAGTAAGAAGTAGTTGAGGGAGACGAGAGGAAAGCTAATCCTACCAACTACGAGGTTTGAGGAGAGCAAGGAGAGTTTCAATACAAAGAGAGGGGGGAAACTCAAAAGAGGGGCCTGCGCATTATTATGTCTTCCGACAGCTTCGTCTCTGCTCCCCAATATTTCCAGACTTTAGCCCACCAGTGGCTTACCCAAGACGATGTCGGACATGGTCATAATCACCGGGTGACCCCTTGCTCGCCTATAGCTTGCGCTCCAATACGGCCACCGAGATGTGGGTTTCCGCCTGTATCGGGAAGTAGTTCTGAATCGGGACTGAACTTTCGTCAGTCGCGTACACGTAGGAAGCTCTCGTAGGCCAGTGATATAGCTCGACAGCGAAAGGCCTGGTCGCGGTCTTGCATGAGGGGTTGTATGTGGGGTGCTCAGTTTTTGGGGATGTAGGTCGATACGATGACGTTCGGCCGCTATACGTCCGATTAAAACGGGGGACCTGGGAACGCAGATGGAGACGGAGGAGTTTGTCCAGTTTACCGCACCAATTATCCACGATGCGCTACAACACCGCCGAATCCCAATCCCCGCACAGCCTCCATCATGTGGTGGGCAAATTGCACAGTTAGCGCGCCTCATAGCGGGTGTGGCTAGCCTCGGGTGTCGACCAGGAACGCGCTTCTATTAGCTCTGCTAACTCGGTGCCTCCCTGCATCGGTGGGAACATCGATGGTAACTCTTTGTCTACCATCGTCACTTGGCGTACCTGGTTCTTCACCCTTTTTTTTTTCTTTTTGCCCACGAGCTGTTCGTTGAGCTACCCGATTATCAAATATCCCTCCTCACCCCTTGCTGCCACCGTCTCGGCGCGTATAAACCCGCGAATGACAAGTCGACTAGGCATCCAGAGGTCTAGAATCTTGATACCTAGCAAGTCTTCTAGGAGTACGCCTAGCATGAGACTCAGATCTGCGATTACCTTCCATATGTTTAATCAAGCTCGATATCATACTCGTTCCAAAGTACCTACTTATCATAGAGAAGCCCGGCTATGCCCCAGTCCTTCCATCTTCCACTGTAGGTCCTAGAATTGGACAGCACCGTTGGTCTTATAGTAGACTCCCCGAGAAGAGTCTGGTTGGTTTATTTTGCCAAACTATGGATAATATTTATTTCTTGCGATTGCTAGTAACGAGTAGTAGGTAGATAGGTGCCCAGACAAGTTTATTTATGTCCTACTAAGGTACTGGAGTCGTAGAATATGGCTTTGCCACTTGGCATTAGGTAGAGGGCGAATTTTAGGTGAGAGTAATACTGGGTTAAGTATCATACTCTGACTGGCAGCTTGACTTGTGCTTCTTTAATGAATCATTAGCCCATATTCGAACTCAATAGATTTATTAGCATCAAGGGGTTTGAATTTCAAGCTTTTCGGCTCCTTACTATGGTCCCGGCTACGTAATCCGCCTTGAATAGGTCCATACCTATGACTTAAGGTCGGTTAGTTTCAGATATGAGGGCTTCAAACAGCACTTTTGAACTAAAATCGGCAATCATGTCTAGGAGGGTTCAATGCATTGCGTTTGCTCATATGAGGTCCATGGGAATGGAGTGACGACTCATCCATCTCCATGTAAAACTTATAGAGTCTGTGCATTGCTTCCCCAACCCTTTATTAGATCATGCCAGACTCACAAAGGATGGCCTTATTTCATTTGCTTGCTACTACTACTATTGCTACAACATCAAAGGAGACATGTCGCATTTCATTTTTATCACCATGGTAAATAAATGGCCCGTCTTTTCTTGGATCGCATGACCATGGAACTACACCGTACCCAGGATAAGATGTAGTAAATTAAAGCCACTATAGCCCATCTCGTGAGCCCACCAAGTCTAAGGTAATAAGATAACCTTGGAGGTCTCTTAGCTTTCTTAAAAGTGGTAGGGTTTAATTGGATAATCTAAGTACTCTAGTAGTCTTTAATTGCGTCCCCATGGCGCGTAAATGTTAACCAGCAGCTGTTACTTCGTCTATCGTAATATCACGTTTGAGCGAGGGTCGATGTGTGTAGCTCTTTAGAAGTAGGACAATAAGCAAAGTGCTCCATGAGCCCCTAGTATACTTAGTTAAGTTACTAAATAAGCATTATATATAACTCGTTTTTCAGGAAGCCTGCTAGGAAAGGGGGTTGATAAGTTGTGGCACCGGACGGTTATGATATGGTCGAATTAGACTATGTGCCTTTTATTAAACTCCTGTAACAATTTGTGTCGTTTGAACAACCCCTTTGAAACGAGGGACCGTAAGTTATTCTGGCCTTAGTACAAAGACAAAGACACAGACACCGAAGTATCGGGGTACTCACCGGTCGATGTACACGTTTTTCCCCCTCGGGCGAACAATGCTTTATGAATAAAACAATTCATTTGTTGTCTAATCCCTAACGATGTTTTTGATTAGGGAGTTAATAAAGTTGTTAGATATAGACACATGTTATATATACGTGCCAACTGAAGTTTGGTATTGCAGTTTTATTTCATCATCATAATTTCTTCGATATATTCTATTATCTTGAAACCTAGTGTGTAGTTCTATTCATCAATAAGGAGAAACCGAGAACAGTAGTTTACTTAGATTCAAGCACCTATTGAAGCACCCCTTCCTTACTCAGTATGGCGGAATTCGATTACGATGAAGATAGATTTCCCGCTGGTCGTCCTCTTGGATCGCCTGAGACAGACCGACAACCTAAGGTAGATGAAAAGACCTTCCCAAGTGAAATCCAGCTCCAGGGGAGCGATGGAAGTCTGGTCGCCATACCTCGCGAAACTATTGCCTATTCTGAAATTATTACGAACCTGATCATACAGGTGGGTCCTGGAAGTAAAATCCACCCCATCCCAGTACCCGATTCCGATGAGACAGTCTTGAAAAGGCTCCGCAGGTGGTTGATCCACCACGCCGAGCTCTACCACGATCTCGACCCCGAGAGGTGGCCGGCGGGACGAGACGAGGTGCCGGAGCTTGACAAGCGCACCCCTCATGAAAGGGTACCCAACTGGGACAAGCATTTCCTCCGGAATAACCATCTCGAGTATAACCAACTGCTAGACGTAGCCAACTTCCTCGAGATCCCGATTCTTTACCGGTACTGCATCCGGGTCTGGGCGGCCACCATCGAGGACATGGACCCGGACGACCTGCGAAATAACCTCCTCTTCAAAGAGCGCCTCGAGGTCGGCAACACGCCCGATATCCACATCGACGAAAATGCGGAATTCACGTTCTCAAGTACGGAACCGGACGACGACACGGAGGACCTTGCGGACGTCACGCTCTCGTCGGGCTTGGGTGGCATTATCGAGGCAAATATGGATGATTACGACGTCTTTGGAGATGATGATGTCCCCGAAGACGATAGTGCCCCCAAAGATGATGTCTTCGAAGAAGATTCTGACATTGATATGGATGACTACTAAGCAGCAAGCTAGTACCATCAATTGTGAGCTTACAAAGAGTCTGCCTTTCTTCGTAATCTATTAATAAATAATTCCCGTATGACCCACCTATAAGTTTTGAGAGAGTTTATGTGCATTTTGAATGTATACATGTAATAATAAATGGTACGGTCAGATATCTCGCCTCATAAGTCTGCAGCGAGTTTGACCCCTATTGTTTTCGACCTTAGTGGCCCTTTCACGCGGGAGTTGTTCATTGAGGAATTCTATTGGACGTTTAATCTTGTATCAGCACTAACTCACAGCGCTATAGCATTGGATAGCACTGTTCATAGAGGTGTCAATCCAAGTGATAACTGATAAATTGGTGGTCGTAAGCCCTAATACCTGTAGTGCTTACGGTGCCCAGAGCGCTATAAATTCACTCCGCCGCTACCTAAATTGGTCTATATTTCCCTCCTTCACCCATCTGTGGATAATGATCCAACGCCGGAGCAGAATGAAATCGCTCCTAGTAATTCAAGCAAAGGAAATGAAACTCGTCTATCCAAACCTTGCAGAAGCATCAACCAAAGTCTCTAGCTGTCGCGCCTTAGGATAGGGCGCTTCCTCCTTCAAGACCACCATACTACCACCATAGAACGTGTTCTGGAAGTGCTGTTTTGCTCTGGCGTACCGTCGTTGACGTAATCGAGAATACTCGTCATAGCGCGCCTCGCCGATCGTCGCGAACACGAACTTGGGATGCACACCGAGCGCCTGCGCGCCCTTCTGCCCGAACCCGAAGCTCGTCACGCTGAACGCGTTCACCTCGCGGACGTTGACGGTGCGGTTGGGAAACACGAGGTTCTCCCAGCGCTCGAGCGCGGCGTCGACGTTGTCCGCGTTTCTGTTCCCCGGGACGCACCCCGCCTCGAGGATCTGACAGCACCCGTTGAGCATCCACGCCGCGGCTGCGCCCTTGGGGTGGCCCGTCAGGTACTTCTGGCACACGGCCAGGGCTGCGTTTCCCGGCGTGCGGCCTAGCTGGCTGAGTTGTCGGTGCAGCACTTCGACTTCGTTCTTTTCGTTGAGGTCCGTTGATGTGCCGTGCAGAGATACGACGCCGATGTCGTCCGCGGTTAGATTCCAGACGGCGAGGGCGCCTCGCAGTGGAGAGATGCGCGTGTCGTGCGTCCAGAACGCATTGCCGAATCTGCGCCTCGCCTCCTTCTCTTCTCGTTGTGCGGCTAATTCGGCTTCGTCGGCCAACACGCCAGGAGCCGTGTAGGAACCAAAGAGCTCTCGGCGCTCTCGTATGGATTGGAGAGAATGTTCGAGCAGCCGCCTCCTATAGTCGATGTCTAGGAGTGGTGATGTGCCGAGGCTAGGGTTTTCGCGGACGTTTACCATGATTCCCTTCCCGGGCGCAGGGACTGATCGACCGGTCCCGTCGCTTGCCGTTTGCACGTGTGCGACGACGGATCGAATTGGCAGACCTAGTTCCAAGGCAATTTTGGCGCTGGTCAGTAGCTGCATGCCACATCCCTCGGACTCGACGAAACCTTTTCTGGACGAGGCACAGGGGCGGGATGTTTCGTGCGGTGCGCGGCCGCGCTCCAGATCCGCCATGCTGTTGTTCGTCGCTTTCATGTTCGCAAACTCCGCTGACGTATCTTGAGTCATGTCGTCAAAACCACCAACCAGACAGATCTTCGCCGCACCGCTGGTGATAAGGTCGTAGCCTTGGTTGAGCGATTCTAATGCCGTAGCGCAAGCTCCAACTGGAGTTCTTGTCGGACCAGCCGACGACATGAGAAGCATGTTCAGCCAAGCGCCCGTCGTGTTGATAAACACCTCGGCCAGAATATCGCTTTGCACGGGTCGGTCTAGGTATCTTTGCCGATAGAGCTTTTGCAAGGACTGACCACCGCCCATGCCTGACCCTACGCAGTTGGCAAGTTCGGAGACGTGGATTGTTTTATACAGCTCGTAGACATCTGTGATTCCTGCGGAGAGGAATGTCTCGGCGGCGCACACCAAAGCCATTTGCGTGCATCGATCCACGCTCTCGCACAGGTCCTGAGGTAGTCCGTATACTGTTGGGTCCCAACCGGTCGGAAGCTGTCCGCCGACGATTCTGTCGAAGATCTTTGCTTTGGGGATCATGAGAGTGGCTCCTTTTCGGAGTCGTATCGAAAACTGATCGCTTTTGGCTATTTGTTTGATTTCCACTTTGTCTCCGTGTTCCCGCACAAACTCCATGGCTGTGTCGAATGATGCTGTGAAGGGCTCCATGTCATGCTGGACGATAACCTCTTGGAGAAACTGCTTACTGTCTCGGTTGGGATGATCCAAAGGGCTTGGTTCTATGAGTCGCAGACCTGTATTGTCTAGGATCTGCTTCTCATATTTTACCTTGACCTCGTGGTCGTAGATAGGTGCGTTGGTGGCTGCATCGATCCATGCGGGCGCTGGTCCATCGGCCGAGGGAGTTGGTTTCGGGTTGTGCTTGATGAGTCCGGTCATCCAGGCTAATTCTATGCAACCTTGGATTGAAAGCTCTCCCCTGAGTTCCATTTCCCATCTCGTCCGAGAGTTGCCCCAAGGACCGATCTCAGCAAAGCCAACCACGACCACGACTGATTCTAGGTCGACCATATTGTCTAGCCTGGAGTTTAGAGGCTGTATCTTGTCGGTATAGTCTAGAAGCTTTGGGAAATCTAATTCGAGGTCAACTAGAGGTGGCGCGGGTAGGGATGAACTGGATCTTGGCGTCGCGGCGGGTTTGCCTTGAATAGCCACCTCATCTAGTGCTTCCTCGTCAGCGAGGGCACGTCTGATCTCCTCGTTCTGACGCATAGAATCCCTGATACCAGCAATAAATGCTGCTAATTCCGGATCACTACCCATGCCTCCGCTAAGGTCAGCTAAGAGGCACTCGGTTTGACAGATCGACACGACACGATCCGACATGAGTCCTATTATGAGTTTTCCCATCTCTTCGGTCGAAAACGTGGTCATTCCACGCTTTTCTATCTCATCCGCGATGGCGTCGTTGGCCGCCATTAGTCCAGTGCCTCGAGTCCAACCGATGATAACACCGCAAAGGCACAGGTAATCGCTCCAGCTCTCGGAAGACCATTTATTCAGCAAAGCCATAAGCCCGATCTTTGACTCGGAATATAGGCCATCGTTGCCGAATGTGCCATGATTGGGAGAAAGGGGTAACAAGACCTGCGCCGGCCGTGTCCTGGTCCCTCGCGACTCCTTGGCTACCTTGACAGCACCCATGATCCTCAGGACATTTGTCAGCATGGCTCTATGCGCAAGCTCCGACTTTGAGTCAATGTTATCTATCTCCCGGCCCTTCTCGGCGAGAGCCGCAAACGGGATGATGAAATCGAGATCCCACCCGAGGCCGTTGACCGGGTCGTAGATGTGGCCGATCAAGTTCTCTATATCTTGCTTGCTTGCCTGGTTGCACGGCAGTACGACGAGTTTTGATCCGTTGGCTCCGTGCTTCGCGAATATCTGCTGGTATATGGGACCTGCTTCCGGCATGGCCCGGCTGGTTGTGACTAGCACTCGCGCTCCCCCTTGAAGAAGAGATCGGAGAAGGATAATTCCGATGGAGTTTGGACCTGCTCCGGTTAGGAGGACGTCTTTGCCAGCGAATGAATTAGGGGTCGTCGGTCCGTTTGGGTTCATGAGAGTTGTTAGTCCTTGGTCGGGAGTCCATGAAGACCCTTGTTTCTTGAGAATGTGAGGGGATGCTGTGAGCTCAGATTCGACTGGCTTTTGGTCACTAGAGATCGGGACAGCAGAAGCGAGCGGGTTGCTAGCTTCTGGTCCAAGACCGTCTAGCATCTTTTTGATGTCTTCAACTCTCCCAGCCGCTGACTTCGAAGCTTTATCAAGAAGGTATTTCCTGGCCTTCTCGAGTCTTCCGCTAGCCCTATTCCTAAGGCCAGCTATAGCCGATTCAAGATCACGTTGGTTCATGTCACCGTCGAGGAGTTTATAATATTCATCGAGTAGGTCAACATGACTCCAATTCCAGACAGAGTCATATGACCGTTGGTGGTCGGCTCTGAATATTGGTTTGATGCCATTGCAGAAGTCCTCGCCTAACTCTCTCTCGTAAGTGTCCACTTTGTCTTGCATCTCTGCTGAATTATCGCCAGTTCCCGATATAGATGTCTCCGATTGGTCGTCTTCAGAAAGGAGAGCCGCTATCTTTTTCCTCAGCACAGAGTGCTCTTCACGGAGTTGCTGTACGACTTTGGAGTCAAGCATAGTTTGCTGTGGATTGGCTGCTGCCGTGCCCCTTTGCCTGGATAGACCTGCGGCGTCTAAATGTGCTTGCGAGATGGTGTCGAAGAAAGATTCGGCATCTTCATTTTTCTTTAACCTAGCTGCTGGTGGCTGGCCAAGCGCGATTAGAAGAACTGCGTCTTGCCTCCCGGAAGCAAGGCCCCATTTGTCACCCAAGTAAGATCTGGTAGATATCAGGTCGAAAGAACCAGGCATTTTTGAGCCAATCATTTTCTCGATCCGAGTACGCAGGCATTTCTTCAGTTTTCCGTCGTAGGTGCTCTGGATCATGGAGGCGAGCTCCCTCAGGGGTATATTCTCCACATCATCCGCTAGGGGCCCAAACTCCTCTAGCATATCCCCTATTATCTCGTTTTGCACTATTGATCTGCCGCCTGAAATAGCTTTTATACTGTCGTCAAGTTTTATATCAGAGGCTGGCTTCTTTAGACTGCTCGCAATGAGTCCTTTGACGGCGTCCAGTGCGGTAATCGGAACATCTGGAATTGGAGCATCTGCTTTTACGGGTGTTATGGAAGCAGCGGCGGGTGCTTCAGGGGTAGGTTTGATCTCGGAAACCGATTGAGGACTAGGCACTGGTTTTTGCCTTTCTGTCGGCTCTGGTTCCGTCTGTGGAGGTACATCGTAACGGAGATCATCATAGTTGGCGCTTGTCGAAAGAAGCGACCGTTTGATCCCATTGACTGCGTCTGACTCGTGGTTGAACTGGCCCAGAGTCTTCTTCGCCATGTTTAAAAGGGTAGGCGATGGTCCAAACTCAACCAACTTTTCGGTGTTGACCTTGTCGAAGAGCACGCTCTGTGTCTCTGACCACCGAACCGGCATAGCGAATTGGTAACTATTTTCACTTGTGTCATTATTGCCATTCCTCTCGACACGTTGGGGCTGCAACTTACGCCAGTAATTCTGTGAGGAGCACATGAGCAAGCTCTTGCTCATGTTTCTGAATGGAAGTCATCTTGACCGTTGCGCTACCAAGCGCAGTACAGTTATCCTATGGAGATAATGCGCGCCCAGTTCCTATACATGAGTATGAGATACAGTCCTCTCTTCTATTCAACTATAGGAACGCGTCAAGAGAAGAAAGTCAAGTAAATCTGCGACAACAGGAATTTATGATATTCTACGATAGGAAGCAGGTAATTATTCACTATTCCAGGTATTCTACTTGGCCAAATGACCCCTCTAGGCCTGCTGTCCTAGCATCCCCAATTCCCTGAATCCCCAAATCCTGCAATCCCTTATTCCGGTACCACGGGGGTTAACAAACCACCATATCTCAGTGATTCAGTGCTACCATCCTCCCGTAATCCCGCATTCCAGTTATTCACAGGCCTAGCCTTAGGCCTATTTGAATTGTTCTTGGCAGATACGGACGAAGCAGATAACCATTTCTAGTATCGCTGTGCGCTTCTCTAAATCAGTCTTGTTTCTTCATTTCTATATACATTACCCAGAGATACGTACGTGTTTTTAAGTTGTCAACTAATAACTTAGGCTCGTGAGCTAGCATCGTCAGTTGTTTGGTCTTGTTTCTATAACACAAGCGCTGGGATACCGTACCATGCACGCGATCAGCGGAGGAGAAATTACGCACTGCTGATTTTACAGTTACTCACATAAAGAGTCAACATCGAGAAGAGCATTGAACTCAGTATCGCAAGCATGTTAGACTTAGACGGTTCGGACTCAGGTCCGGAAATCTTCACACCGGAATCTGAGACGGGATCTCAATCTCAACCTCTCACCCTAATCCACAAGAACCTCGAACATACCTTCATAATACCGACCTTCTTATACGCTAATGCGATTCAACTACGAGACAGGTTTCTGAAGACTCTTGTCAACTCAAAAAATCAAGCTCTTGAGGATGAGGACCCGTCATCACTCATCGAGCTCATCTCTAAATTCCTTAGCTTCATTGCTAAAGAAGTAGAGACGCGTATCGACCACAGCTTTGACAGGGAAGTGTTGAATTTCGTGCTTCAGTCATTTGAGCGGGAAATTCTCCATGGCGAGGAGGTGCATGCGTTTGTTGCGCCGCTGGCGGATGACGTTGACAAGCTCATGGTGATACGATCGTATTACCTCGCCGTCGGAGCAGTAAGGCGCACCGGTGGTATCCCCGATTCGGCTCTTATGCGTGAAGCTTTGAAAGGAACGGCTCGCGTATACGCTGTATTTGGTGGCCAAGGAAATACGAAAACCTACCTAGACGAGCTGCGAGATGTATACGACACATACCCTTCACTCATCAAGCGATTCTTGGCTCCAGCAGCACGATACCTTGAACGACTCTCGCGTGGTTCCAGCGCATCTCAGGCTTTTATCCACGGCCTCGATATCATGCGCTGGTTAGAAAAGCCCGACTCGCAGCCGGATTATGACTACCTTGTTTCTGCGCCAGTGAGCTTCCCCCTCATCGGCCTACTTCAAATTCTGCACTACATAGTCACAACTTCCTCTCTCGGAACCCATCCTGGTGGCATGCGAAATCGCCTGTCCGGTGCGACAGGTCATTCCCAGGGCATCATCCTCGCAGCTATAATTTCTGCCTCTACAGACTGGCAGAGCTTTGAGGCACAAGGGAAAAAGGCTCTCACAATACTCTTCTGGATCGGTGTCCGTAGCCAGGAAGCATATCTCCTCCCTTCTATCGCCCCAAGCGCTCTGGAAGACTCCATAGCTCATGGAGAAGGTGAACCTACCGCAGCACTCTCTATTAGGGGCGTGAGCCATGGAGTCCTCGAAAAGCATATTCTGAAGGTGAACAAGGCGCTTCCGGAGGATCGTCAGATCGTTGTGGCGTTGGTGAATGGCGCCAAGAACATTGTCGTTGCTGGCCCGCCGATGGCCCTATACGGACTCAACGTACAGCTTCGCAAAGTCAAAGCAACCGAAAACGTGGACGAGTCGCGTATACCTTTCAGCCAAAGAAAGCTTCACATCACCAATAGATTCCTTCCGATCACAGCACCGTTCCATAGTCCCTATCTACGATCAGCTATCGAGGCCCTCAAAGAGGACCTAAGGGAGACGAAGATATCCCCTAGCGAGCTTGGCATCCCTGTATATTCCACCTTCAGTGGGAAAGATATCAGAAATGAATTGCAGGAGAAGGACGATATCGTCCCCTTCCTCGTTCAGATGATCTGTCAAGATCCGGTGCACTGGGACAAAGCCATCGCAATGCCCGACGCTACACATATTCTGGACTTCGGTCCCGGCCGCACTGCTGGTGTTGCCGGTCTAACTAGCCGTATAAAGGACGGCACTGGTGCACGTGTCATCCTCGCGACGAACATAACGAACCCAACGCACCCCGAAATTGGATGTAAGCACGAGATCTTTGCTCGGAAGACAGCCAATCTAGCATACGGCTCCAATTGGGCTAGTCAATACGGACCAAAGCTGGTCAAGACAGCCAGCGGTCGTACATTTGTCGATACTAAAATGAGCAGGCTACTAGGCCTCCCACCGGTTATGGTGGCCGGTATGACACCTACCACAGTTCACTGGGATTTCGTCACCGCTGCGATGAAGGCCGGTTACGAAGTTGAGCTAGCTTGCGGTGGCTACTATGACGGTAGCAGCTTGACGGAGGCGATCACGAAAATATCAAACGAAATCCCCCCAGGCCGCGGCATCGTTCTCAATGTTATTTACGCTAGCCCAAAGTCCATCGCGTGGCAGATCCCGCTTGTGCGCGACTTGTGTGCAAAGGGTCTACCTATCAAGGGTTTGACAATTGGTGCTGGCGTCCCCTCGCTTGATATCGCGAATGAGTATATTCGCACATTAGGAATTCGGCAGATTGCATTTAAGCCTGGGTCCATCCAAGCCATCCAACAAGTTATCAAGATTGCCCAAGCCAACCCAGGATTCCCGATCATAATGCAGTGGACTGGTGGTCGCGGAGGCGGACATCACTCTTGTGAAGACTTCCATGAGCCCATCCTAGAAACGTACAGCAAAATAAGGCGTTGCTCTAATATTATACTGGTGGCTGGTTCTGGCTTCGGTGGTGCAGAGGATACCTACCCCTATCTAAGCGGCACTTGGGCCACAAGGTTCGGCAGCCCCCCTATGCCTTTTGACGGGATCCTCTTAGGAAGCCGATGCATGGTAGCTAAGGAGGCGCACACGTCAAATGCTTCCAAGCAGGCGATCGTTGATGCCCATGGCCTAAATGATCAGGAGTGGGAAAAGACGTATCAAAAGCCTAGCGGAGGGGGTGGTATCATCACCGTTCGCTCGGAAATGGGAGAGCCGATTCACAAATTGGCTACCCGCGGCGTCGTATTCTGGGCCGAGATGGACCAGAAGATCTTCAATTTACCCAAAGAGAAGCGGATTCTGGAATTGAAGAAGAAAGATACACGCGACTACATCATTCGGCGCCTCAATGCCGATTTCCAAAAACCATGGTTTGGTCGTACTGCGTCTGGCAAAGCTGTTGACCTTGAGGAGATGACCTACGCCGAAGTGGTCTCCAGGTTAATTGAGCTTATGCTCATAAAGCATCAAAAGAGATGGATTGATAAGTCTCTTGCTCGATTGGTCGGTGACTTCATTCGCTTTGTCGAGCAACGACTGGCTGCGCATGGCACGCCTACAAGAGGCTCGCTCATAGAAACGTACAATGAGTTGGATGACCCAATACCGACAATCAGGAAACTATTCGAGAGATGTCCATTAGCGGCTACACAACTTATGAACACTCAGGATTGTTTATACTTTTTGAGTCTCTGCAAGCGCCCCGGACAAAAGCCTGTGCCATTCGTTCCTCGCTTGGACGAGGATTTTGAAGTGTGGTTTAAGAAGGACTCATTGTGGCAGTCTGAGGACCTCGACGCTGTTGTTGATCAAGATGTCGGGAGGGTATGCGTTCTTCATGGGCCCGTAGCTGCCAAGCATTCGACCACCACGGGAGAATCGATCAAAGATATCCTCGACCGAATACACGAGGGTCATATTAAGATGCTGACGCACGAACTCTATGGCAACCGTGAGGAAAAGATACCAACAACAGAGTACTTTGGAAGCAAGATCACGGATGCTACCACCTACGCTCATCCAATCCTTGGCGGGGTCGCCATCTCCAACGCCGGTAACGAGACCAGATTATTTATACCAGGAACAACTCTTCCGAACATAGATGAATGGATGCAAGTACTTGCAGGTAGTCAGGCTACATGGCGTCGTGCTTTACTCACTTCGGAAGTTTTCGTTCAAGGGCATCGCTTTGAGGCGAACCCGCTACGTCGCCTTCTTGCCCCCTCTCGCGGAATGCTTGTTCATATAGCATTCCCGAAAGATCCTAGCAAGACCGCCATTACCATCGAAGAAAGCATCCGCGGCAAACAGTTACCAACCATGAAGATCGGTCCCTTATCTGGGAACATGATTCCTCTAAATCTTTTTGAGCACCGTACTGCTTCAGGAAAACCCGTTTCGCTACCACTCTTCTTCACTTATCATCCAGAGGCCGGGTACGCCCCAATTCACGAGGAGTTAGGTTCGCGAGATGAGCGAATTAAGGATTTCTATTATAAACTTTGGTTTGGTAATGACAGACCTGCACCACCTTTAGATGCGGCCACGCCTCATACCAAGCGCTGGAATGGCGGTACTACCGACGTCTCTAGCACTGCGATCCGCCAATTTGCACGCGCAGTCAACAATAATGCCGAGGCATATATCGAGCGACCCGGACGAGACCAGCTTGCACCTATGGATTTCGCCATTATAGTCGGATGGAAATCCCTCATGGAACCCTTATTTGACGCTGTTGATGGTGACTTATTGAAACTAGTCCATCTTTCTAACCGCTTTCGCATGATCCCAGGTGCGACGCCATTCAAAACAGGGGATAAGCTATGCTCGACGTCAGAAATCACCGCTATTATCAATCAGGACTCGGGCCAAATGGTCGAGGTCTGTGGCACTATCTCGCGTGACAACGGAAAGCCCGTCATGCAGGTTATGTCGCAGTTCTTCTACCGTGGGGTCTTCGCCAAGTTCGAGAAGACGTTCCAGCGCAAAGCTGAAACACCAACCAGGGTGCCCCTCAAGAGCCTCAAAGACGTCGCCGTGCTGAAAGCCAAGAAGTGGCTCACGTTGGAGAAATCGGACGACGATCTCTTATTAGGTCACAGTGTCGTATTCAGACTACACACCTCGACTCGATTTAGCGACAAGGTTGTATTCGCCTCCGTCGAAACGGTCGGCACGGTAGAGGTTGAAATCCCGACTACCAAGGAAGTCATCCGCGTGGGAACGGTGAACTACGTCTCCGGTGGGCCTTCCCGTGGCAACCCCGTGCTCGAGTATCTGGCTCGGAATGGCTCTAAGCTGGATCAACCTGTTTACTTCAAACACCCAATTCCGATACACAATGGCCACAGTAAGACTCCATTGGAAATTGAGGCACCGCTCTCCAACGAGAACTATGCTCGTGTATCGGGGGATTTCAATCCAGTCCACGTCTCGCGTGTCTTCTCCAAGTACGTTAATCTGCCTGGCACGATAACTCATGGCATGTATACCAGCGGTGCCGTAAGAAGCCTAGTTGAGACATGGGCGACAGAAAATCATGCCAATAGAATGCGTGACTACAATGTCAAGTTTACCGGAATGGTACTTCCTGGCGATCGCCTCGAGGTTCAGCTTCACCACGTCGGGATGGTGGCTGGAGACATGATTATCCAAGTTGAGGTGGTCAAGAGCGACGAGACAAAAGAAAAGGTGTTGGTCGGCGAGGCTATTATTGAGCAGCCAACGTCTGCGTATATTTTCACCGGACAGGGCTCTCAGGAGAAAGGAATGGGTATGGAACTGTATGAAAAGAGCTCGGTCGCAAAAGACGTCTGGGATCGCGCTGATAAACACTTCCTAAACACCTTTGGTAAGCTCCCGTGTCTAAACTAGAAGACCTTATCGGGTTTCTTGAACTAACTCGCTCTTTTAGGCTTTTCTATCCTTAATATTGTCAGGAATGACCCCAAGGAGCTCACAATCTACTTCGGCGGCGCTCGTGGTAAGGCCATTCGGAAGAACTACATGGCCATGACTTGCCAGAGCCTTGAGCTAGCTGCGGATGGGAGCCCAAAGCTTGAAAAGGTCTTCAAGACCATAACGGAACAGACTACATCCTATACATTCCGCTCTCCGGCTGGTTTGTTGTCGGCGACACAATTTACACAGCCAGCACTTACATTGATGCAAATGGCCGTGTTCGAAGATCTCCGGGCTCAAGGTGCCATTCAGAAAGATAGTGTATTCGCCGGACATTCCCTTGGTGAATACAGCGCGCTAGCTTCCATCGCCAAGGTCATGCCAGTCGAAACCTTGGTGTCAGTCGTGTTTTACCGCGGTCTGTGCATGCAGGTTGCTGTAGAGAGAGATGAGGCTGGCCGTTCCAACTACTCAATGTCCGCTGTTGACCCCTCACGAATCAGCCCGAGGTTCAGCGAGCAAGCACTTAAACACATCGTCAAGCTGGTCTCGGACGTTACTGGCTCGTTTCTCGAGATCGTCAACTACAACGTTCGCAGCATGCAGTACGTTTGTGCCGGTGACCTCCGCGGCTTAGACATACTCGGTGGCGTGATGGATAGTATCAAGGCCCGAAGCTTTGACGTACGGAGCCTCGAGATCGAGGAACAGCATAATCTACTGGTCAGCCTGATCGAAGAGGCAGACAAGCGCTCACGAGCCAAGCCTACCCCCATCGAGCTGTCCCGTGGTAGGGCTACGGTACCACTGAGGGGAATCGATGTCCCGTTCCACAGCTCTTACCTACGCCCAGGGGTGCAGTCGTTCCGCTCGTTCCTGTTGAAGAACCTACAGGAGGAGAGCATTGACCCAAACCAACTGGTTGGGAAGTATATCCCCAACCTCACGGCCAGACCCTTCCAGCTTACGAGGGATTATTTTGAGTACGTACACGAGATGACCCAGTCACCTCGCATCGGCAAGGTTCTAGAAGGCTGGAACGAGTACGAAAGGTTGTAATTCATGTCAAAGACGGTATATACCTCGGGGGGGTGCGGCGTTAAGGTGCATGCTTCTTTGTATTTTCATAGGCACATTTCATTGGGGCCAGCATAGACCTGTTAATTAGATCAATCATACCTACCGATCGTATTATTAGATCTTTATTCGTACCCTGGATCGTATTTTTTTTTTCGTGGTCCCGAAGCGAACTTACGATTGAGCCTTTGCGATCCATACATTCGCTCGTTGCTACCCATATATGCAGCTTCATGTTGTGACCGCGTGACTTTTACGCATAGGTTGGCTTCGGAGGCTGCTTTGTGATGTCAAGGACTTTTCATGCTGTCACCTGGTTGCAGGATGGCTGCCTGCGCGGTGTCTTGGCCGTGATCTTTTGGGATTGTATTTGCACTGTATTTAGCTGAACTATACGCCCAATCGAATAGAGTAAAGCTGACCTATGAACCCCACACATTCCTCATTATTTACGATGATGAAGTTCTAAGAATGTTTATAGTTGAGATTGTACAAAGTCCCCTACCTATATAAAAGATCTTTTGATATTGAGCAGGTCTATCAAAATAATATAGGGCTATGCACCTAACCTAGTGATGAGATGAAAAGCAAAATTTGGATTCTAAAAATAAACTGTATGTCATTTCGGGGAACGTACTGCGGAGGCTGCGGTTACTAATAAAACGCTCCAATTCCAGATACCGGTACGTTATTTTAGCATTCTGTGGCGTCTATTTATCCCGAATACAGACACATATTTCCGCCATGGATGCGCCACCGGATCATATTTCCTCTTGGGGAAGAAATGGCTTGACTCTTGCTTCACGCTTATGTCAACTACGAAGCAAGCAAGCTAGAACTGTGTTCAGATTCCCACGGACCGGTCCGTTACAGTCTCAACGGCCTTGCGTGGCTTACGGGCTGGCCCAATCCACGATGGACAACGATGATGACTTTAACCGACGGGCCTGCAGTAAAGTCACGTTACCCGGTACCCCCCAAAAAATAAACGTGGTACCGCAGCTAGACCGAGACCCTCTAGCCGCTTAGACAGGAGCATGGTCTGGGGATAATAGATGCGAGATACCCATCCTCTGTGGAGTTACGGGGGTCTAGATCTGGCGCGGGAACAGGTGTAAGTTGAGTCCCCCAAAGTCTGACATACAGGCAGGCATCTCTTGGGACCGCCCAGGCTCACCACCATTCGGCGAAGCTCTTATCACTATAGATCCTCACAACCATGGGGGAGGACCTGAGCTGTAAAAAAAGGACCGACCTGGCATGCCAAATGTTACCTGGGTTCTAGACCGGCTTCCAACGCTGCAGAGACCTCGTGGCATAGGTATTTTTCGTACCCTCTCCCAGGGGCCAAAAAGGTTCGCTGAAACCCAGGTCAGACCAGAAGACGTTCGATTCTGACGCTGTTCCCATTTAGACCCTCGGCAGGTAGTTGAAACCCTGCTCATTGGGTTTTTGGGGAACAGGTTCTTGGAAATCCTTAACAGGTAGGCATGTTCGCAGACTCCCGTGATACGATACATCCTCTTCGGTTAGTAGTGGACTCCAGCCGGGGCATATGGTTTGAGGGTATTTAATATCTCAGAAGTATTTAATATCCGGATTGGCGGGTAAGACATCTTCGAACTATATGATATCTCGGGATAAACATCCTGCTATTGCTTGCAGCTAGTTATTAGTATTGACGACAGTGCGGCATACATCCTTCTACAATATTCTCTTGGGTCATCTCATACTCCCTAGAGGTTACAATTCTTCAACAGAATCAAGATGGTTAGGCAAAAACATACGCATAACGTGAAGAGCAGGAAGGCACATAGTAACCATACCGAACCGTTGGATTACCATGCCTGCTCAACATCCACGATATCAGATTTCGCGGGATTTGCAGATCCCATACTAGATGGATCAGCAATATTCGATGAATTGTCTCAAAAAAGGCAAGTTCTTACTGGCACGGGCTATTCTGAGTGCATTCCACTAACATATATATATATCACAGTCTCTACTGGATCGATGATACAGACACGACCCGAAGTCGCATTAACGGAGACGACACGCCAATGTCATCAATACAACATGTAGCAGGAAATCTAGCATCATCAGATCCATATCCAAACGCCTTGGATAAGTTGAGTACGGGAATGTCAGATTTTCTAGGCAACCCGAGCAGTGAAGAACGAGCTATGGACCGGAATGGAAAACACCGCTGTTGGGACCACGGGTGCAACGGGCGTGAGTTCTCATCCAAGAGCAACTTTGTGAGACACGTCAAGGAGAGGTCGGGAGCCAGTACTAAGGGCGTGTGCCCGTTGTGCGGAGCGATTTTCACCCGCAACTCTGCTAGGGATACGCACCTGGCCAAGCAGAGCTGCAATAGGATTCGTCGATATTCGAATGGTCGACCACGCCCCAGTCGGCTGGCCGTCTTGGGAAACCCCCGCCTGGCAGCTGCAGCTGTAGCCGCCACCCAAGATATTCATTGGCAGGCGGTGGACTGGGGCGCGGGATCCATGGGCGACTCAGGTGCAGCCGGATTACCGCCTCCGAACTGATCCTTAGACACGCATTCTCGGCGCATAAGGCAACTAAAACTAGTGTTCCAGGTATTGTATTGGTAGTTAAGTGGGAAGCTCCAGAGATGAAGCAATTTAGAGTATACCTAGGAGAGAGGAAGAGAGAGAAAGAGAGAAAAGCGATTATACCCCCTGTCGATTGAAGATCGGTTGTTGGCTTCAGGAAACAGAACATGCATTTTGAAGGAAGAAGGAATAACAAAACCAAGGCGGCGCAACATGGATTGGTTACGGTAGCAAACGCAGATCACGATCACATCAAGATATTTAGAATAATTCCATCGATCATTGCAACCACAAAACCAATCGATGTGGTAGAGATCGCTGCCCAATTCCTCAGCGTCAAAAAATATGCTTACGGAGTGGGTGGTTGAATACTACGTCAGGGGATGACGGAACCCTAGGCATCCAGAGGACCCTAGATGGGGGTTTTTTTTATGAAAGATTTATTAAAAAAGGGGTAAGAAAAACAAGTTTATGTAGAGCTATACTTACAGTATAGTGGTGTGGCCCATGCGCCTATTGCCTATACTATTCCTTGTTGTTTCGTGGTCCAATCAGAGCCGTCCTATTCCACTCTTATCATACCCGAGGTTTTCAGACCAAAAAAAAAACGCGTCGATAATTGGTAGTTGATTAGTACCTAGACGTAAGACGCGGCTTAACTTTTTAAAATTCCTCCTGTCCGGCGAGGACCTATTAACACGACTTTATGTCGCAACGTCACCTCCGTCGAGAACTGGGAACATCAAAAGCAACTCTCCCGGAGCGCCCCGGAGCTACGTGGGGCGGGTTAGCGGGCCTAGCCACAGTTACCCACTTACCCCATTAGGGAATTCACGATATTTTAAAGTTGGATCTATCTTAATCTTATTAAACGGCATTTCTCAGGTTTTGTGTGACAGAAGGAAAAAAAGAAATGAGCCACACTTCACATTTTGCTTTTTTATTCCACTCAACGTCATTCATTCGTACTTTAGTCGGAGAACTTGCATAAATCACTTATTCACTGCAGGAAAGTGATCTAGGATTCTGAAACTTAACCAGATACCGACATACTTACCTCTTTAAGTCTAGGTTTATTTACTATACATGTTACAGCGCAGAAGCTTGAGATTACCTAAGTTGAAACTACTATGTACCTTAACAACCATCTTTTCGTCTTCATCTCACTATATTTTTTTCAGGACTTAGAAAAGCCTCGTCTTCATCTTCAATTTGGCAAATAAGCGACACGAGGATGTGTATGAGTCTGACACACTCGGAACCATTCGGAATACCTTCAGTGCACTCTCACTTATGCACTCATAGAATGATGAATAATACACAAACCCTCAAGTTTTCAATTCCACAGCAGTCCAGCCCCCCAAAAGGTCCATACGTTACCTGCAAACTAGTCGTCTCGAACCAATGGCTTCCTTGACGCCAAGAAAACCGGCAAGGATTTCCACTTTCAGCTCTGGCCCTCTAACTGTCATCTCATCTTACATCGTAGAAGAAAAAGCTTGTCGGCGATGCGCTTACTAGTTACTCTCTTATGCATGAGCATCAATAACACTCCGGACCGCGGCCACAGCTACCGGAATCACGCGCCTAACTCCCTTCGACAATTCGTTGCCTTCCATTTTATGTATGATACCCAACTGCCGAAACAAACAACCTACGAAGCTACCAGAGCACCGACGAAGACACGCCTTCGGAGAATTTCATGACAGAAATGATTCAAGTGCGAAAGCGACGTCGATACCCAATCTCATCTAACTCAGGGGCATCAGGGCTACTTGAACCTACCATTTAGGTAAGGTGGTATATCCCATAATACTATACATACCATACAGATCATTCCACTGGAAGATGATAAGATGTGATGATGAACCATGAGAGAAGATTTGCCGTTCTACATCCCGTCCTGAGGTTGACCGGTCCTTCCGGAAAGAAAGGAGAGCTTACAAGGAAAGACTTGAAGACCAAATCCAAGTTGCAGGTCAGCATGACTTGCATTGCTACCTGCTACTAACCCCCCAATATCTTACGCCGAGTTTGCTCGACAATTGTAATTCGAATACGGGATCCGCCTGTGCGTTTTTGGTGTTGGCTGGTGGTTGCGCCAAGACTTATGACATCTGCAGGCAGAGGCAGTGTCTCAGCGCACACTTGGTAAGGTGGTGGTGTGCCGTTAGTAGACCACAGCGCGTGGTGGTTAACATCTTGGTCACCTAGAGACGGGACGGCGGAGTTGAAGGAAGCCGAAAGCGACGTGTAAGACTAGGGAAGAGGTGTTGGGTTTGGTGTACTCGGTCAATTACTCGCTGCAAACTCTTGCCTCGTCAAATATCGGAAAGAGACAATATGATCGTGGTGGGCAGCTCATTCCAAGCCGCCCTGCAGCGCATCGCCGTTATCTCGTCGTATTTGGCTTCATTGTTAAGAACGTCGATCATGTCGACGGCAGAAAAAAAGAGCAATACCGGTCAAGATCGACAATCACGGCCCCGTCTTACCATCCCGTTAATATATCATCCGGCTGGTAATTGCCCCCCAAGCGCTATGACTCCACCAGAAATCCGGTTCTGATGCACGATTTTTAGTTGCTAATTTATTATCCAGGCTCCTAGACGTTCTGCCTAAAGATCCCCTTATCATACACTTTGAGCCCTCGAATTTTTTCACAACCACTTCAAAATCTTTATCTTTCTGATATATTACTAGTATTTGAAATTTGTGTTGACTTTTCTACTTCCAAGTCGTTTTGAGACGGTCGAGCTGCCGGCACGCCTGATTTAGAAATGATGTACACGATCTTCTACAGAAACTAAGAACTCAACTCCATCTCACAATTGACCCGGTACTCCCTTTTCGCCGAGACGAATCAAGCCAAACTTAGTCGAAAAACACCCAGCAGCGAACCTCGATTGATCGTCGCGTTGGCGCATCCAACGGGCTAGCGTCGTCCCAGAAAGCGCCATGCGGAGAGACCTTGGTCACATCCGAGTCGAACGAGGAGAAGACGAGAGCCTCATCCAGATCCAACCTGCTGACGTAGTGGTACTTGTAACTGTTCGCCACCTATTAGTCCCATTTCGTTGCATGCCTGTCTAAAACGGTGGGGGATTTTACATACCCAGGGTCATACTTCACGACGCTGTCGTGCTTCTTCTCTCCACGGATGGCTATTCTAGGGTCGTTGGAGGGGTACACACGCGCCAGGTGCGTGTCGTAACTCCAGCCTTGCACACCACTGTGGTTGATGAAGCAAAGGGGCCACTTCTGGATGGGCTGGTCGATCGTGCGCCAGATGTTGACCTGTGCATATCGCTTGCCCTGCTTGATCAGCTCGTCTGCCTGGTCGCTAAGGATCTCGCGCACGCCATCCTCTCCCGTTACTGCATCACGGTCAACGTGAGCGACGGGGAGAGCTGCATGCGAAAGCTTGTTGGCGGCGAACTCGCCCGCCTTCATGCTGTTTTGACGGATGCGGAACACGTAAGGGACCACAATATCCGAGCCGGTAACTTGCTTTACTAGCTCGGCAACTTCTTTGAAGTAAACATCTTCAATGTACTTCTTGCCTGGAACGGTAGGTGTCGTATTAGCGTGAATAATTCTTGAATTGGTCCATGGTGGAAATCAAATGCAGCGCAGGCAAGGTAGGTACTAGCCTTCAGGATCGTTGCCAGCCAAAAATTGCTCAGGGGTCAATGAAGACTTGTGCTTGACGATTCCATAACCGTTGTGCTCGTAATCTGGCTGAGGCTCCAGCGTTCGGATATCCTCTACCTCGATCTTGACTTCCAGGGGATCGTGCACGTTGGTCGAGCCACTTGCCCAGTCAATGAATCCATCAGTCGCACCATCTTTGGTACCATTCCACATGCCCATAAGGCCAGTGGTAGAAGCAACAGCAGCAGCAGCCATGATTTCAGAAAGAAAAAGCGAGTGATAAAATTCGAATACTGGTAAGGCAGATGAGCAACGAGCACGATACCGAACAGAGACAACGACTGAAAGGCAAGCCCGAGCTAGAATGAATTATATAACAATTCATCGTGATAGTATCTGGTCTCATAAAATTATCGAACCTACGTTTCGCTACGCGGAGGTCACCGACAGCCCTGGATTCGCGGATTTCAGGATCAAGGATCTGGGGAAGAGGGGATTAAGGGAATGTGGGATTCATGGATCCCCAAGAGTCCAGACGTGAGCAGCACCAAACACTCATTCTACTCCAAGGCCCAAAACAAAAAAGAATAGAAAAAGAGCCTTCTCAACTAGTCTGACGAGTAAGCGTATCGAACGATACTATTTTCTGAATTCTATCGTCTATTGAATCCCCTCTTGCACTCCGTCACCCCCTTCATCTTTCCCGCCAGAACATACCCAACGATGGAGCAACACCACCTTCAGGTCACAGACTCCCGCACGGGGAAGTCCTATACTATTCCGATCCAAGGAGACTATGTCAGTGCCGCAGATATCGGCCGTATAGGCGCCCCGGAGGGCAAGACAGATGTAGCTGCCCTGAAGGCTGCTCGGCCACTTCACATCCTCGACAATGGCTTTCAATATACTGCATGCATGGAGTCAAGTATCACTCATATGTACGTCCACATAGTACAGCTTTCTGTTCTTTTATGTTTTCGTCTACTAATATGTACCTTTGTCGTGTAGTGACGGTCTGCGAGGCACCATTCGATACCGAGACTTTCCCATCGAGAGCCTATTCCATCAATATGTTTACGAGGATGTCATGTACCTTATCATCTGGGGTCATCTTCCCACAGAGCAAGAGAAAATACATGTTCGAGAAGCTATGGCGGAGGCCATGAACCCTTCCCAGAGTGTGAAAGATGTGATCTCGTCGTTCCCGTAGGTTACCCCTTTTCGCATACCAGGATACTGCAAAATTTAATATAACTAACTGCAACTACAGTCGCGACGCTGAGACATTCCCCATGATCCTCGCCGGGATGAGCGCTTTTGCCGCCAGCGACAGCGTGATCTGCAAGACACGTCACCAACAGAGTGCCATGTTCCATGGCCACCTAGATGTCGCGGACGAGGCCCTTGTACGGACGATTGCATACCTCGCAGCCACAATTGCCCTTATCTATTGCCACAAGAACGACAAGCAATGGAATGCACCGGAGCCAGACCGATCACTTCTCGGCAACTTATTACTGATGATAGGCATCACGGATCCTCAGGTGGAGAGATGTCTTGCTAAGCTCTGGATCTTGTATGCCGACCACGAGATGACCAACTCGACGGCCGCCGTGCTACACGCCGGATCTACATTAATCGACCCGGTATCGGCAGTGACAGCGGGCATCATCTGCGGCTACGGCCCTCTACACGGCGGTGCTATCGACCTGGCGTACGAAGCGTTCAGGCAGATCGGTACGGCGGAGCGTGTGCCGCCGTTCATCGAGCGTATCAAGTCCAAGGGCGGCCGGTTATTCGGCTACGGCCACCGTGTATACAAGACTCGGGACCCCCGCGTATCCCTTATCGAAGAGCTTCTAGAAGAGCACCGCGCAGCAGTCGACGCCAACCCCTTGCTGCGCGTCGCCATGGCCATCGACAAGTACGCCAACCAGGACGCGTACTTCATCGAAAGGGGTCTGAAGGCCAATGCCGACCTCATGGGGTGCTTCCTCTATACAGCCATGTAAGTACAATGTAGTAGAGAGTGACGCTGCGGTGCAACTCCCAGGCGGACCTGGTTTTCCTATCTAGGCACTTTTGCTAACCCGGCTGCCTGATTAGGGGCTTCGACACGGACATGATCATTGCCATAACCATTCTTTCGAGAACACCGGGTGCGCTGGCTCACTGGCGCGAGAGTTTGAGTAAGTTGAACGAACAACCCCCCCCCCCCTCTCCCCCGCATCTGAGGCTCGTCGCTTATATGACATGCAAATGCAGCGCAACCCGTGAAGCTTTGGCGACCCCAACAGAAGTACGTAGCACCATTGGCGAACTAGGGAGGAAACTATTTGGACATACATATCCCGAGGACACCGGTGTAATATCATATCGAGAACTCAGTCGTCGTGCTACGACTATGGCTTGTAGCTAAACTAAAAATTTTGACTCAATGGCATGTATATAGATAGGGGTACTTTGGTAGAGGTAATAATACTATGGTCTGATTCCATGAACATATATCATCATGCTACTCATACAATAATACCACAAACGTTACCAATGGAATCTCGCGAGTTAGTACCTACTTGAGTATATTCTATACTTACATAGGTAGGAGACAGAACCGTTCCAGTGCACATGCCGACTTAACCGGGGGCCAAGCGCTCCAAAGACACCTTGGGAAAACACTTAAGCGAGGAACTTGGCATGCTAACAATGTCAACCAAGAATTTACAATCCGATCGTACTAAAGATAGGTTGGGTACTTATCCGCATAGAACTTGAACATAGCTAAGCTGTCTAAGACCCTGAAGATCAACAGCAGCCTCGTGCTGATCATGACAGATCTAAGGGAAGAATCTCACCTCTCCGCATTCGCACCCGATTCTTCCAAACTCGATCCGATGATCCCGCCCTTTCAGCACTCATTATCTAAGACCTCGCTTGCCTCCTCAGCTCGCCCGATCATTCATACTATCCCAGTTAGGACATAAGATTCTACTGAGCCGTTGGATCTAGAAACTTGGTTGTCAATTCGATAAAATCAGGGGTAGAGAGAAGGGTGCCCGAAAAATGGGGGGTAGTGTGCCTTCGTTAAGGCGTCCAACCAGACGTCGTCGGTAATCTATGCAAAAGATGTTATTGGAAGCGAGTTATTGCCGATGCGACGCTGGTCTACTTATGCTAATTTTATGCCTTATCATGGTGCAGTTGGCGGGATTGCAGGATCGGTATAGATGTGACATCGTCCCGTTCAGCCGGTCCATCCCACACCTAGGTGAAGGTGAGGGTGTGAAAAGTGCTGTATTTATTCCGGGATGCATAAGATGTACATCTTTTATACATGTGTACATCTATACATGAGATCGTTAAGGGGGGGGCGTGCCGATATCAAGTATCCCCCTAACGGATCTAGGCTGTTCAGAATATGGAGACTCGTTAAGAGGGTAGATCCGCGCGCGGGCGGAATTCCGATTCGATACGGAACTCTGAATCAACGTCGCATTTTCCGGCTACCACAGTTCCTAGACCCCCAGCCGAAATTATATGCCAGGTTTACTATACATTCACTACCTGACAAAGGCGCATACACGCGCCCCAACCCGACGGCTCCCAGAGATTGAACACCCCCAGTAAGAGAGATCCTCTCATTTGATTACGCTCTCGCATAATCTCTGGCGACTCTCTTCAAGGCACACTACATACTACATACGAGGCCCCAGTCCCCCATTCCCGTATTCCTGCAATCCACAATTCCGCTGTCCACGGTCTCGGTCACCCGCGATTTGAATTTCTTCACTGTGCTGTGAGCTGTGAGCTGTGAGGCTAGCGCTCGTCGCCGACTCGGCTTCCTACCGAACCAAACGAACGAGCGATAGTGAGGCATCCATCTGGCTGGTGCGAAATCCTACCTTCCTCCCGTCTGGCTGATCGTGTGAGACCAGTTAGATGTCTGGTAGATGACTGCCAAGTTCTGCTATAATTCCCGTGCTATACCAGAGCGAGCGCGTGATCGATTGGGACGGAATCAAACAGGCTTTTGTTTTGTACTCCGAAGAGCGATCCAACAACGGGAGCAGCTTATCCTTAGTGCCAAACACACCATAGTCTGAATTCGGGAAGATGTCGCCTACAGCTCCGTTAGATGGTGTCCAGGAATAGTGGCGTGGGCAGCAACAGATAAAAGTCGTTCGAAGGATTATGGATCGCCCCTAAAGAATGTGTAGGGCTGGCCGGCCAGTAATCAAGTATTCAAGGGATGACTCCAGGATCATTGCTACCCTGCAGTCATTCCGAACGTCCCGCCAACAGCACCATGTCGTGCCTGACTGGCCCCCCCTCCCCCCTTACTAGGGGCTTAGGTCTAGACTCATCTGTCCATGTCAGCATAAGTTCTAGCCACGATCTCATGGGTGTTAGCTGTCCAGCTCATCGAGCTCTGTGAGGTGCGCCAAGACTTAAGAGGCGAAAGAAAGAAAAAAAACAGGCAGGCAAGGACCCATCCACGAGCCACAATCTAGGCGTGATGTCGATCCGTCCGAAGGGCCGACAAATGCCCTCGGGTGCGAAACCCTCAGCCCACACGCCAAACTACCGAAAATCGCTCCAGAGGCTGGCATCTTTTACGTGGTACATCATGACGCACAGGGAAAGCTGACCACGCTCCCGGAGATGTTAAACAGCATGTGGGATCTACCTTAGCCTCTGCGCGGGACGCCAGAGATCTCCTTGCTTGTTGCTTTTGACCGCTGCTTACCTACCTACCTATGTAGCCTCACCCCTCCTCCCGAACTTGACCCGCACGTGAGTTTCGGCCCCGGATCACTAGGTAATACCCGGAAGACCAGCCGCCAGAAGAAAATATGGGGGACAAGAAGGATACTGTCGTTGTCGAGAAAGACGTCTCGGTCTTGCAGACCACCGATACGCCAGATGCGTCTCAGAGACCTAGTGAAGTGAGCGGCGAGACGATCGTTGCGGTTGTGGAGACTGATGCGGAAAACAAGGAGGCGTCGCTGGACGCGCCGCCGGCCGAGAACATCCCACCTCGGTTCTCGGTCTACAGGCCATGGCAGAAGCGGCTGATCGTGCTGAGCGCCGCCTTCAGCGGTCTCTTCGCGTCCTGGACCGCGCAGATTTATTTACCTGCGCTGAACATCGCAGCCGACGACCTGCACGTCTCCGTCACCAGGATCAACTTGACCGTGACTAGCTACATGATCCTGCAGGGCGTCACGCCCATCTTCATCGGTGGATTCGCCGATACTGCGGGTCGGCGGCCGGCTTACCTGGCTTGTTTCGTGCTCTACATCGTGGCCAACGTCGGTCTCGCGAAATCAGATAGCTACGGGAGTCTCCTCGGTCTTCGGTGCTTCCAATCGGCCACTATATCGGCCACCCAGGCCTTGTGTCAAGGCGTCGTGGCAGACATCGCCACCAGCGCGGAGCGTGGGCAGTACACGGCCTTCATCGCAGTGCCCACTACCTTGGGGCCGAGTCTAGGTCCTGTAATCGGCGGCGCGATCGCCGAGTACTTGGGATGGCGAGCCATCTTCTGGTTCCTGGCCGGGGTCGCCGGTATCAACCTCTTGATTCTGGTCTTCTTCTTCCCGGAGACGTGTCGCAAGGTCGTAGGCGACGGGTCCATCCTCCCCCGCAGACGCAACCAGACTATCCTGCAACTAATCAAGAACCGACGGCAAAAGAAGTCAGCGTCAGATACCGAGAGCAACACACCTACCCCTACCGAGCCCATCGAGCCTCCCCCCAAGATCAACTTCGCCTGGTCCAAATTCGTCACCTCGCTCGTGCTCCTCTGCGAGAAGGAGCTCAGCCTGCTGTTCCTGTACGGCGGGTTCGTGTACGCGGGGGTCTACGCGGTAGCCACGGCGGTCCCGACGCTCTTCTCGGAGCTGTACGGCTTCGACGGGCTGAAAGTCGGGCTTCTGTACCTGCCCATGGCCGTCGGGTCCATCCTCTCCGTCGTGCTCGTCGGCAAGGGCATGAACTGGAACTACCGGCGGCACGCGCGCAGGCTCGGGATGATGCGGGTGGACCGCGACCGGCAGATGGACCTCGCGGACTTCCCCATCGAGCAGGCTCGGATCGAGGTCGCCGTCCCGCCGCTCGCCCTCAGCATGGTCACCATCGCGGCGTGGGGGTGGGCGGTCGAGAGCCGGGCGTCGGTCGGCGTCGTGTGCGTGCTCGTGTTCCTGCTCGGCGTCGGGCTCGTCAGCACGACCAGCGTGTTCAGCGCGCTGGTCGCCGACGTGCGGCCGGGCAAGACGGGCGCCGCGAGCGCCGCCAACAACATCATCAAGTTCCTCCTCGGCGCCGCCATGGCCGCCGCCATCGACCCGCTCATCCAGGCCGTGGGCCCGGGCAAGGCGTACTCCATCATCGCGGTCCTGTATGTCGCCTTCTCGCCGTGCCTGTACTTCGTCGTGCGGAACGGCATGCGCTGGCGCAGGGAGTTGAGGGAGAAGGAGGGTGAGGGCGCGGCGTGAGATTTACTTGTCTACCTACTTACTTATATTACGAGAACATGACTTACTATGCCTGCCTGCCTGCCTGCCTACCTGCCTACCTAAGGGATGGGATATATACATAGACAAGGTAGGTAGATGGGTAGGTGGGTGGGTTAGGTACGCTACTATACATAGGATAGGGGGGATATACATACACACATGACACACATATGCATAGAGCTGAATAAATCCATACCATTATTTGCTAATAGAAGCAAGCCAAACCCGGTAACGCGGCTCTCCGTCGTACCATCATCATGCCATTTTTTTGACGCGGGCCAATCTTCACGAAGAAGGCAACCTCGCTTGTTGTCGCCTACATTTGCATGGTGCATGACGTACGTCCCTTCGGTCTTTTTTTACATGTGCGTCAGCAGGGTCTTGTGGAGAAGGGGTTTTTTTTGTTTTCTCAACGTAAAATAAAGGTAGGTATTCAGCCTAAGGCTCGCGGAGACGCTCCGTTGTCGCTGGCTGGCTGGCTCGTGAGACCACGGCTGCTGATGCTGCATCGCGTATACTGCAGGAGGGCTTCTTAAGGGGTATATCTGCATACATAGGGGTTAGTTATGTAGTGCGCGGGCTGTGTTGGGGTCGCGAGACCATCTGGTCCCTGCTTGTTGTCTATCCGTCTCCCCGTCTGTGTGGATGTGTTGAGGTGTTGATTAGGTTCCGGTCGTCGCCGTTGGGGGCTTATGCCAAAAAGATACCTACAGATTCAACTTTTCCGAGCCCGTTAGTATTAAGCCAGTGATGACTTCTAGGGACTAATGGTTGTTGGAGGACGTTCGTGAAGATTGTAGATAGGGGCTTGCGGATCGTAGGATGTCTAAGGCCTAATCGTGAATATTGTGTAGCAAATGCTCTTCTATACCCTGGGCACCTTTCACTCGGAGCTGACTCCGTTTAAGATCTTGGTGGTAGTCATGGATCACGCCGACCTTTTCCGCGAAAGGGTTGAGTTACCTGTGCTCGTCTAGTGTCTCCCCTTCCCTCGCCCGCTATATGACCAACGCCGAAATGCCGAGTAGCCCAATATTCTATTCAGGCACTAAAATCCATTCCTTATTAACGGGGAATATCGTAGTTGGAGCTTCGAGTTTCTACTTTCCTATTTACACCCACATTACTCCATGAGATATCTCTTGCATCCGCATCGCAGCGTCAAGTCAAACAAACCCCATAACACGTGCTGGAAACCTCTAGGGAACCACCAAGAATATGTTATCAAAGTAGCTCCTAAGTTCTGACCCTGAACGAGGTCCTAGCATAATCATGGTCCCAATCCAACCATCCGGCCTCAGAACCACAATCGCACCCTGCTCCGTGTCAACTCCATACCGAGAATATCCCTCCCTGGCCTCGTTATCGAAGTAAGCACGTCCGAGGGGTTTGTATCCCAGGAGTTCATACGGTGAAGGTGCACGATTGGGGAAAATAGTGATGAACTTAAGGCGGCCTCTCTTCCTGTTAGTCTGCCAGCTCGAGTTTTATTCATGTTAAAGATTGGGTAACCTACCAGATTGGACAAGTGCCTCTAAGAATAACTCGCCTGCTATGCTTCTATATGTCGAATCGGGTATTGCAGGTTTATTCACAGTCGCAAAGATAAGTATACCAAAGGCAGCGGTATTTGGAAGTTCACGGATAAGCCTGGTGGGTTCAAAGGTTCCTGGACGCAACAGTGTGATATCCGGGCCTCTCCTCCCCGGCTTGATCGTCGGGCGCGAACTGCGGAATGAGCCGTCTACATTTAAGGGGTTGCTCTCCTGGATCTCGTAGGATATGTCGAGCCCGCTAGTAAACGCCCCTGCGTCTGCCATGACATGCCCCAGAACGACATTAACATCGGCATCTGGATCGCCTATCCAGTTTTCGGGTAGCCGATTCGTCATGAGCCGACTAATGTCCTTGTCATACTGGATGAGTCGCTCCACATTCGGACGACGCTCCGCTTGATATGTCTGTAAGAGATTCGGGGGTCTCGCTCCGCGCAGTATGAGATACAACTTCCAAGCAAGGTTGACAGCATCATGGAGACCGGTATTCATCCCCTGGGCAGCACCCGAAGAGTGTGTATGGCAAGCATCGCCCGCGAGAAAAACACAGTCGTCGATCGAGAAATTCTTTGCTATTTTCTGCCCAACCGTATAGATTGTCCACCAGTCAACACGTTCGAACTCGATATCAAAGGGCTTAACAGCAGTTATAGCCTCCTTAATAGCAGCCGCCTCGTCGAAGGTAGTGTAAGACTTGGCTCGATCGTCAGTAAATGCATATCCGATTCTTGTTGCGCCATGATCCAGGGCAACCCAGAGCATGTTTCCATGCGTGGGAGACTCGATGGAGCAGTAGGATCGAGGTTTTGGCATATTAGTTTTGATCTGGCCATCTATTCTCACCCATCTATCTTCGCTAGCAGAACCCTCAAAGGGGATGTTGAATATTTTTCGGACAGATGAATGACCTCCATCACAGCCTATTAAGTATCGACACGATACCTGATGATGCGTACCGTCACGGTGATCGTGAAGGACTGCATTGATTCGATAGTCCAAGGGACCGCCTTGGTCAATCGAAGCGTCTGTTAATTCAACCGGTGCTTCCACTTTCACGTTGTACTTTTCCAACGCTTTTCGAAATATCTCCTCCTGGAATTTTTGCCTCAGGATGAGAGGGAAGTCAAACGTAGTGTCGTTCATATGATTCATGAAATTCCATCCCCGGCCGTATACCTCTTCGCCTTGGGCATTATAAGCTACAGTATCGCGGCAGGCAAAGCAATCCTGCAGTAGTTCATCTGCAAGACCCAGCTGGTCGAGCATCTCAACTGTTCGAGGGAAGAGCGTGATGGCACGCCCGTATGCATCTTGCGTCGATTTGGCGTGTTTTTCTACGATTCGCACGGAGACGCCGAACTTGGCGAGCTGGAATGCTGTGATGAGGCCCACTGGACCGGCGCCGACAACGAGTACATCGACTTGTCCTGACATAACTCCCAAGTACCAGGTATACGATGTCGTAGGAAATGTTTACGATGAAGGAGAAAAGGAAAACGCGGGGTTTCTGTTTCGTGGTAACATTTTGATGCCTTTCTAAGCGAACGCCACCTACTAATTGGGGGCAGCTTCAACTGTCCATCATATCTAACAGCATACCATTGTTATTTCTAGTAACCGAGTATTACCATTAGTAGGATTTATAGGCAGGTTGACCCCTAGGCTGTTACGGGATAGATAACTGAGTGTGACGAACATTTTCACGTTCGTCTCCAAGCCGAAAGCAAAAGAATCCTATCAGAAATGAGAGTTGATGATGTACGACTGTGAAAAGAGCTGTGGTACATGTGAATCGGGGGGCAATTGGAGGCAATGTTGTATTCAGCTCACATTAGAACGATACGTCGATAAAAATAAGTGCCCCTGATTAGGTAGCTGTAGGAGGCCTGCACTCACTCCAGAACTTGTCGAGATCTGCTACGAAAGACCCTTAATTCGAAAAGCGTTTCATACTTCTGCTGCTGGTTGTTGTAGTCTCGAGCTGAGTTGTTCTGGAGATTTACTATGTAGGTACGTGAGGCCTCTCAAAATAAAAAGGAGTGCATTATCACAACCCCACCAAGACGATGTTCTTAAAAGTTTCAGAGCGCAGACTATCCCTGCCTCTCGATATCATTGGACGATCGTCTTGGCATGCATCTACGGGGACTAAAAAATGCACAACATTGAACTAAAAGTTTCAATACCGGGGATTAAGTCATCTTTCCTTCCCAGCTATGGACATATGACGTTTATAGTATTGTATGGTATAAGTGACTATTAAGGGCCAGCTACTAATAGGTAAGGTCTCAAACACCCCGCACACGTCATCGTCCAATGGATCTGGACGAGGTCAGCTTGGTCTGCCCAAGCTGTGACGCAGGTTGTCTCCTTCTGAGACTAGATAAACGTTTTGCTTTTCTTAGCTTCTTGGGATCGTTTCCTCTTTCTAAAATGATAATACTAAACTAATTCAACTCACTCTTTCTTTCTAATTCTTCAACCACGCGATAGCCTCACATTACTGCTAGTTACACTTTCTTATTATCACCTATCTACGAATACATAAACCAACAACATGAGCTGGGACAGACAGCAAGGTAAGCTTAGCGACAGCTACTGCCCCGCAATGCGCGTAAGCACGATCATCGGCTCCAGATCAGCATGCTAACCACACTCAATGTAACGGTAGATTTCGGCGGAAACGGTGAGCATCACTCGAATAATCACAACGATTATATAATACAAGTAATATAAATCCTAATAACCATACTCCAGTCCCCCAAGGCGGCGCCTATCCCGCAGGCGGAGGCTACCCCCGCCAGGACGACGATGACTTCCGCGGGGCTGCCGAGCACGCAAGCCGACATGCGGGCAGCTCGGGTGACAACGACCTATTCTCCAACCTGCTGGGTGCACTCACGCAGAAGAAGCAATCGCTTGCCAACGAGGACGTGGACGAGGACGATGCCGTGAAGCAGCACAAGCGCTTTTTCGACCGCGACGACGACGACGATAACGAGGCCGACGACAGAAGCATGGGATCTGCCGCTGCCATGCAGGCTTTGAAGTTGTTCAGTGGTGGCCAGAGTGGCAGCTCTCACGTATGCTACCTACCTATACTTACGACGAAACCTAAGCCAGGACTGTATTGGACTGACCAATCGCATATAGGAGAGCAACAGCCAGAGCGCTTTCGTAGGTCTCGCCATGGCTGAAGCTAGCAAGGTACGCGCAGATAGACTTACCTCCGAGACTGCGGACGTATACTAATTTCCTACACGCAGCTCTTCGATCAGAAGGCTTCCCAAGGCAAGGTCTCGAGCGACAGCAGCAAGGAGAGTGCCGTCATGAAGGCCGGCGAGATGGCTTTGAAGATGTACCTGAAGAGCCAAGGTGGAGGACAGTCGCAATCCTCAGGCTCGAGCCTCCTTGGTCTTGCATCCAAGTTCCTATCCTAGACAGTACATGATTCGCTGGCTTCGACCAAACACCATGAGACACAGACCAGCATCTAGAACAATCTACGCGGGAGTATCATGACTTAGCTAGCTAGGTATCTAACGAATTTATGAAGCAATGGAAGCGACCTCCATAACTTCGGTACTAACATACCACATATTCTCCAGCAGGCTAGGAGTAGTTAGATCTAAGCAAGCATCCATCTATCCATTTCACGATGAAACATAATTTTTCTTCTTTCTCTCTTGTGCCCGTCCTGCTGCCCGTTAAACCAGCGTTTTGCCAGAGTTATTGGGAAAATCGTGATCGAGATCGTGTAACAGTTGCAAACAACCTACCTTACCTACCTTCGCACAAATACCCCCGAGGCAACGCCTAGGCCAGCAAATGAGCAAGCCCGCTGGTGTATAGCCAGCCAATGCCATCCGACCTCGCGTACCCCCTATAGGACGCGCAGCTGCGTGTTTTCCGTGCTGTTGCGGATTTGCCGCGGTTCCATG